>DWAO01002556.1:0-15725 GCA_018230605.1 Heliconius congener | reverse complement strand
TTTAAGTACGTAGGAGTATGGTATTTCTGTCAGTTATTTTTGCACGGTCATGTATGTATTTTAGGAGTAATGTAAATATTTTTTACATACATCGTTTTAAATAGTTCAATAATATTTAACATTTATATTGTGTGTGCGTATAATATCTACATTCCACATGGTGTTAGTTTTTGCAAAGTTAACAACATTAATTAAGAATAAGATTAAAATTTAAAGGAAACCATAGGTTTATGGGTTAGGTTAATTTAATTTATTAACTTCATATTATTGTCACATTTCAAAATAAATATTTAGATATATTCGTAGACAACTACGAGAGATGTATGTATAATTGAATAGCGATTACAATAAGTTACCAGTTATCAGTTCAGAGCCCGTCTTCCTGCCAGCGCGCTTGGTTGGATAAAGCTGGTTCTGTCGTTTTTTTTTGTCAGCTGTATCCAGCACACAGCAGGGTAGGCAGAGGGAACCTAGTGTTAAGACACTCCGTTCCCCACTTTCCGAAATCTTTGCCGAATTCTGGAGGCATTGCATGTTGAGTGGCAGAACTTTCATTCTTCACCTCCACTCCACAACACAAACTGCAGCGTTTAATTTCGCCACTAATACGCAACATATTGAATTTGGGCGGAAAACGAAAAGAGTGCTTGAACCTAGTAGGTTCTCCCTGCATATCCTCCTATATTCGAGATAAAATATAAATCTGGAAAATCTTAACAATTTTGTTTTGTAATGCTAAAACAAATATGTTTGACATATTCAATGATTGGCTGGAATTTACAGCAAAAAATACTCCAAAAATAACATAAAAACTCAATTATTTCTTTCCATCCTAATTTATAATTGTCGCTATCCGTTTCAACGCCCTCATTTAGATACAGCTTTTAATTAGTTTTGTGAAGTTGTTATTACATTATTTAAATAACAAAAATATACATAAGCTTACATGTACCGAATTTCATACTTCTCCACCGTATTTTTTGCTAAACATTTTTTTGTTAAATATATAGATTGTATGTACAGGATACATTGGAAATTACTAAATTGATGTATAACCTACTTTTATAATTTATATGTCAAAATGTAAAATGTTTAATTGTTTAACGAATTATAGATAGAGAATTCTTAATAATTAAAAACGGTTGTTAACAAATATAGCATCTGTAACATACGTATTTGATTAATAATGTAATAATAATCATATCTAATACCCAATTGAGATATTTGGGTATTGAAGACACAAATAATAATTAAATTAGATATTCTAATAAGACCTTAATATATTTGAGTCAAAGATTATAAAAAAAATCAGAAATCAGCTTCACGCTTTCATATAACAGGGAGTACCTGGTGTACTCTTGTATGGTGTTGTAGATATGTTCTCTCTACAATAACTTACTCCGTGAAATTTTAAGACAATGTGACAATGTTACAGTCTGACGCTGTCTCGCAGAGCTACCTACAATGAGTTATATAGTCAAAGATATTTTTCCACGAAGGTTTCTAGATTCGAATATATTTTTACATATAAAATACCATAACAAAACACTTAAGCTCATGCAAAGTGTAATTTTCAATTTAAACTGCAATAGATTTAGAAACGCTTAAAAGATAAAGCTGCAATCCGCTTATACACATAAGCTAAAAGGCTTAAGTTCGTCGTCGACTGCAGAAGTGCATTGTCGGGTTCCTTCGAGTGCTTTGTTTTTGTTTAGTATGTTTATTTTTATAAATAAATACAAAATTACTTTAATTAAAATAATACCATAGAAACGTAAAACTATGCTAATGTGGTAAATTGCTGATTGTAAGTGCGATTGTTACAAGTTCAATTTGCCACTGGTACTCTATAATATTTCATTTGTCCCATATGGCTCTATTGAATACAGGATTCCCCATCATTATTCTGCTATTTAACATGCGGTTTTTCCAGAATTGGGCGAAGAACGGAGAAATAGAAGAAAGGTATGACACCTTATATGTTGAAGAAGGTGTATGAAAATATACTCGTGTATTCTAAATTTTTATTCCGCTTGGAAAAAACTGTGACAAAATTGCTGACAAGAAATTACAACCAAATCCACATTATGCAGGCTTAAAGGAAAATATTCTGAACCCGCTCTGCTGTACTTATTTATCCCCTAACAACGTTATGAAAATATCTTTATTGCTAACATTTTTTAAAATATTTGAACTTAATACTACAGACACATAATCCGTACTTTTTTCAACTTTTTCATACTGATTGACTGGCCTAAAATGTATTTTTTTTTCATCTGCTACTTAAATTATTCTTACAACTAGAATTTCTAAGAGCGCCCTGAATTTTTTGCTTGAATTTTTCTACATAAGTGACTGAATGTAATTTTGATACCTATTTTACAATATTCATAGATACTAATATATACTATTTTACAATAGTAAATGTACTGGTGTGTGTATGAAGTGAAACATTACCAAGGATGTTCCATAACAACAATTTGCCTTATAAAACTTAATTTAATTGTTACAGATGGCTCGATACAAGAAAACTGGTTTCATGGATGACGATGCGGGCAGCGTGAGCTCCATACAGCTGAATGAAGGTGTTCGTTCTGGTGGCACTCACATTCGATATCATATGGTAAATTAGCTTTTGTATAGTGGTAGAGAAAATTTATATATTAAATAACTGTAAAAATTGGTAACAAGCAACAGAATTTGTAACAAGAAATAGTATCCATTAGGTTCGTACAGTTGCGCGCACTGTTACTATTTTATTATTAAATTTATTATTTTTTTATTTTCATTTTGATTTAATACAAGTAGTAGGAGGAGATTAATACAAATCTCCTTCAGATACTAAACTGACAATTATAGTAGATATATACATAAATAAATAGACTGTAAATATTATTTTACACCTTACATTATTATGGTAATACTAAATAAAGCTTTAAAAAATGTGCTATGAATATATAAAACCAATTTAAAATATTTTTAGCGCCTAGCGTTTCAAAGAAAATACATCAAAGACCAAGTGGTGAAATTGCTCTTTAACTTTATTCAGGAACTGGGTTCTTGCGAAACCTATTAGCATTTCTACTGGAAATTTTATATTGAAAATACTTTAGAGTAAAGTGAAAAGTTCGTACATTTTACTCAAAAATAAGAAAAAAAGTAATGCTATAGCTACCACCCAATTGATAATATTATAAGGTTCAAAACACTATCATCTTTTATATATTTTTTTACCTTTGTGAACTTCACGCTTAATCTTGTACATAGCACAGTAGGTATAGAAAACTTAAGGTTAAGTTACGCTAAGGTTAAGTTACGTTCTCTGCGTTCCTCCAAGTTTGAGACACATCACACATGTACACTTAGTTTACCGCAGCGGGGAAATAAATACAGTTCATTTCTCCAAAGGGTATTAAATTATACTCATTACAATTAAAATAGTGAAAAATCATACAAAAATAGAAATACATATATTGATAGAGAAAATAAGACTACAATTCTTTTTTAAGCTTTACGTTGTATCCTGAACATAGCAGGGTAGGCGGAGGGGGTCTGGGAAACTAGTGTTAAGGCACTCCGATCCACATTAAGACACTTTCGTTCCCCACTTACCGTACCATTCTTGAGGCATTAAGTACTAAGTAGCAGAACTCAATGCCGTGTTTTGCTTCTACCAGATTGACGAAATGAAAATATTAAATATTTCATTCCCCCAAGTGAGAATCAAACTCACAAATCTTAACGGTAATTCATTGGCAAATTCTAAAAGGCTATTTAGTTGTTTATTTGGTTTCTTTAAGTAATGGATTAAACTTTTTTTTATTTTTTTAAATATTTTCTTGGCAATTATAATACGGTTCCACTGACAGACATTTACCATGGTACTCTATGCTCCGCCCCCTGCCCCAGAGACACCCATAAATATAAGTATTTACAAATTTATTAGAAGGAAATACCAGATTTCTTTATATAAGTTAATATTAAAAATAATAATATTAATAAATAAATTGTTCTTTTTGTAAGTTTGCTATATTATATCCGTAGCCCCTTTGTATTTATTAGGATTTAGAGGTGTCTGGCAAGAGATTTAAACCTTGCCAAGGGTCTGGCAGTGGAAAATATAATTCCTAATATTATTAATATTAACCCAATAAAATGTAAAAAAAATGAGCTTTATAATTTAACGAAAGTTAGATACAATTTTTGCATCTGATTATCTACCTAATAATTGCCAAATTAACTACCGCCCAAGCTCCATATTGCCTATCACTACCTACCAGTGTTGGGTGTACGTGCTCAGGAACTTTCAGGTTTTATAACGTAATGAAAGTCTGACTGCTTTCGGCTCGCTTTCGATAAGGTTAACAACGCAAATATCAGAACTGTATCCGTTGTTCTAGTTACAAATATATAGAAACGTGCCGGGTGGCGGGGCTTAACGCCACAATTTGTGGAATTCGACATGAGTAAGTATTTAAATTTAATTAAAAAGGTCGTCTTGGTGCATTGGGACAGCGTCCGATAGAACACGCGACGACGCGGACGATTTAAGGATCCATTTTCACTCCGGGGACTCATAAATATATTATTATATTTATTTAAATATTTAAATCATTTTCATTTCTCAGTTCTGGTAGAAAATCTCCGCTATGGAAAAAAACATTAAATGGAGAT
The DNA here is from genome assembly GCA_018230605.1 of Heliconius congener. Lineage (NCBI taxonomy): Eukaryota > Metazoa > Arthropoda > Insecta > Lepidoptera > Nymphalidae > Heliconius > Heliconius congener. The sequence goes on along the minus strand of DWAO01002556.1, from coordinate 11,051 downwards.
TTAGATTTAAATTTAAAGCCCCAACAATCGTGTCCAACTACGCTGCGTTGTGCAATAAAGACGTAAATTTCAAACAATCAAAAAGTTTTAAGAGCTTTTTATCTTTTAATGGTAGCTTTTACAGACGGAATTTTATACACAGAAAATTGTATTGTCTTCGTAAAATAAATCTTGGAATTTAATTGTGTCTAAAGATGAAATAAAAGTGGACAGATAAAATATATGAATCTATAAAGTTTTTAAAGGTCAGTCGTGGCACAGGGGTACAAGCGCGCGACAAGGACAAACAAACGCAACAAATTGTGGATTCGATTCCCACTAGAGTAAATGAAATATTTGTATTTCCTTGATCTGGTGATGAAACGAAGTGCGTGTTGTGTTCCGCCATTCAACGCGAAATTCTTCAGAATTCGACGGAAAGTGGGCAACGGAAGTATCTTAAAGGATACGGAGTGTTTTAACTCTAGGTTCGAAGTTTGCGTTAGCTTACCCTGTTATGTGCAGTTTTTGTATAAGTTCATTTATTATATCACTTGTTATCATTAAAATGTCTATTTATAAATCACTCCTCATATTAGGTAAACACGTACGCATGGCCGTCCACAGTGACGATTTTTTCAAAATGTCGGTCGCCGGAAAGTGTGACGTTGTTTTTAACATTGCTATAAAAAAAATATATATCGATTAAATATTATCACTTTAAAAAGAAATATGACCCTATTTTAATAGTACCAATTAAATGGAGAATGCCTATCAAATGGAGAATGTTATATTAGAGCTGTAAACAATATTATGTTTGTTTGACTTTTTACACATTAACTTTCACAGCAACACGTGTACAAGAGTCAAAATATTTACGTACATATGTTCCTAAACATCATCTTCTTTATGTTTATTATTCCTTTGTTCTATATTAGATTCTTTATTCGTAGTCAAATTGTTGGTGCTTACAAAATTATTATTTTGTAGTAACGTTGAGCTTTTAGAAAATCTATTGTAACGCTAAGGATGTGATGAAACTTAAATAAACATTATTTTTATGGATTTTTTTACCTCAAAAGAAGTTAAAAAAAAAGAAGAAAAAAAACAGAACAGTTATAGAATCACTTTATTGTCCTTTTGTAAAGATAATTTATCTCTAGATGGCGTGAAGGTATAAGCTGAAATTGATATCAAATATCCAGGTCTACGGTTCCTTGGAGCACAGAAAATATTAACCTGCTAAATCTACTTTGCATGGACCTACAATATGAGATTACAACAGAATTCTCGGTGGGCGTAACCGACTCGCACTTGATCGATTGTATATTCCTATTTTGTACTAGATCGTGGCGCAGGCCAACTTGTTAAAATAATAATAAAATAACAATTATTTGCATAAAAATATTTAATTCGCACTATATGTTTGCCGTTTTTATTCAGGGAGCAGACACCTCGACTTATTAGCATAAAACTATTTATTTTATATTTAGTGTCCACATGAAACGTTATTGTTCTTCGGTATATTTCCATGATGTAAACAAAGTGATGCAAGGTGATATATGTTTCATTATTATATATTACTTAATAATTATACTATGCCTACAAGTGGGGAACGGAGTATCTTAACACTAGGTTCCCTCTGCCTATCCTGCTGTGTGCGGGATACAGCGTGAAGGTGATTGATAGTATTGACTACAATTTATAAATTATATTTATTGAAATTACGAACTGGCTAGCGTAGAACGTTATGAAATTTTTATTTATAGTGTAGATATTGCCTACTCTGAGAAGTCTAAGTTTGACTATAACCTTTGTCACCCAACATGCCAATAATTAACATCAAAAATATATCTGCAACAGTATCAATTACTATAATATTTGAGGTGGCCGTGGCGCTGCGGCACAGCGTCTCATTGTAATCACGATGATTGTAGGTTCGATATCCACTCAGGAGAATGTAAATTTTATTAACTATTTTAATTTACTCGCACCTATGACAAGATAAAGCGTGGCCTGGAGTTCCGGCGCATAAAAATGAAATGTCTCGAAAATTAAGTGAAAAGTGGGGAGCTGATTTCTCTGCTTAATTCGAGATACAGTGTGAAGCTTAATTAATATAATTTATTAAAAATACAACAGAATATCATGTATTTTCAGCCGGCCATGCAAAATATAGCAGATACGTGAACGTAAAAAAATATAAGGAAAATATTGAACAGATACATTTTATTGATAAGACCTTCTCAAGAAGGAAGGAAACCTTGCGATTAGCGAGAAATCAACAGAAATTTATACAGTAAATAAAAATAATGTTCCTGTCCTTTACTGAATTCGTGGCTCTGAAAGATTATTAATTTACTGAATTTGAAAACTGAGAAGTTTTGCACAAATATCGTATTCTTTTATTTATTTCAAAAAAGTATATAATTTTTTTTTTTATTTTAATATATATCAGGGAAGTGAATTATATGGAGAAGGGAGTATTATGTTTGTCATTGTAAATTGCTATTGAGATTGCAGAAGGAAGAGAAACATGTTCATTAATAAACAAAATATGTAAATATGTTCTTTAATAAAAAAATTTGGTTGCTACCAGAAGTCCAGAAGTAGTTGTTCGTCTAGTTAGACTAATCGCGGCTTTGCCACTTAGCACTCAAATAGGGAACGGTCGGTGTTTAACATTAGGATAGTTCTGCCACCTTTACTATATGGACAAAATAGCCTGACTGCCTGAGCCTTAAAAAATAATATACGTTTATACATATTTTTTGCTTCAAGCTGTATCTCGCACATAGCAGATTAGGCAGATGGGACCTGGTAAGACACTCCGTTCTCCATTTTCCGCTAAATTCTGGAAGCATTGCGTGGCGGTTTCATTTCCTCAAGTGGGGATTGAACCAACAACCAGTCGCGTTTACTTTCACACGCTGGTGCCACTGTGCCACGAGAGACCTAAACATATTTTTTTTATTGTTGATAGTATAATTCAGTCCGTTTCGGCATTGAACTTAACTCGAGCCACGTGATCTTGCACGCACATAGCCACCATTATGACGTAAATCTACGTCAGCTCACGGCAGATGGTTTACGTGAAGTTGATGAGACGTATGTTTATATTTTGTTTTAAAGAACATTTATTTATAATAAGATTAGTCCGTTATACGCTACGGTAAATTAGTAACATTCTAGGCTCTTAACCTACAAAATGTATTCTAATATTTAAATCTGAATATATTGTGGCCAGTCGTGGCGCAGAGGCAATAAGTGTGACTGTAAAACTGACTGGTTGTCGATTCGATCCACTCGAGTAGATGAAATATTTACTTAAATTTGTATTTCCATTTATTCGCTCTGGTTGAGGCAAAGCGTGGGGTTGAGTTCTGCCATTCAACACGCAATGCCTCCAGAATCCGGCAGAAAGTGGGGAACGGAGTGTCTTAACACTAAGTTCCCCCTGCCTACCCTACTGTGAGCGGGATACAGCGTGAAGCTGATTTATTTGATTTTATTATTATACCTATATTCATCAAATCGTCCTCATACTTAAGTAACTGACAAACGGATTTCTCGTTCTATAAGTGTCACTCAAGACTAATTGTTATAGTAAACTCGATGTTAATATACTCGTGAACACGTTACAATTGTAGAGTAAATACAATAAACAATGGTGTTCGCATACGGTAACTATCGATATATAGCTAGGTATATATAGGTACAAATAGGTATTATCTTATTAGGCAAGGTATGGTTCTTTAGTTATGGCGTTCCGAGCGTGCCAGTAGAGCACATATCACTTCGCCATAGGTAAGGTATATAGGCATTACCCAATAAAAAGAGCATGGGTCTATTGAAATCTCTCAAAAATGGGTCTGTTCCCATTGGACTCAATTATCTACATCAAATCCTAATTGTGCATTTTTAAATATGCAAGACTTACCTTCTATCAAGTTTTCTTGAAAAGCGGCGTGAGATACGTGAAAATAAAATTAAAATACTATTATATATAGATTAATACTTTTAATTTAACATTAATACTGTAGGTTATATATGTTCCATGTTTATACTTACTAATCTTACTAAAATATTGAATATAGAGGCCAGGCGAGGCGCAGGGGCGTGTAACTGTAAACGCGACAACGCGCGGTTTGGTTCTCAATCCAGAAAATAAAACGTTTAATATTCTTTTATTTTATATTTACGTCAAAGCAAGTGCGGCGTTGAGTTCCGCCACACAACACGTAATCGCCTCCGAAATCCGACGCAATGCGGGGAAACGGGTGTGTAAATGGGTGACTTAACACTAAGTTTCCTCTGCCTATCGTGCTGTGTGCGGGATACAGCGTGAAGCTGATTTAATATATATTTTGAAACAAATAAGACAAGAAAAGTAAGGAAAAACAATTATAACAAAATAAACAAGCACTTTAACAATTCGCATAGCATGTATGTAATCTAATAGCGACCATGACATTGACATGTGACTAATGCAACAGGTAGGTTCCGCTCATTATGTTCCATTTCACCTTGGAAACAATATTGAGTTTTGTTTTTTATCTTTCCGCGTTTCCTGCATTATTGTTTAATAAGAAAGAGACTACGGAGAGAGAACTCCGCAAAAGAGTGACTAATTACCACTTATATTTTTTTATTGTAGGTTTTTTTTGGCTGTCTGTTTCATAACAGCCCAACGTTTTAGTACATTTTCTGAAAGTCCAATCGTAATTTATTTATGTTTTATGCTGAAAGAATAAATAAATTAACAAATACCTAACGTATTAAGAGAATTACCAGAAAAATTATTATTCTCCGTCACCTGTTTGATTTTGAGATGATATATATGTGTTAGAACTCAACGCCGTACATGACCTCGCCGTCCCATACCTACTCGGCGAATTCGCCGGGAATACGAGGTTGGTCTGATCGATAGATCATCAATTTCGTGTCACCCTCGTCGTAAAGCGTGTAACTGCGTTGTGTTAGTCTATAAATATTATAATTAAAAAATATATATATATCTTGCTATATTAGAATAACAAGATATTTTTTTTTCGCAATAATTTTTTATTACATCCCAGTACTACTAAAAACACTATTTATGTTACTTATTATATATTATTTCATACGGGCTTGGCTTCATGAAGCCATACACCTACCAAAATTATAAAGGGGCATAATATATATAATTTTGGTAAGTGTCAATTCACGGTAAAGAATATAAAAGCGCTCTCAAAAAATAATCATCACTTTATATGATTTTACAATTTATATGATTTTAAAAATTGTAAAATAAATATATAATAAGCTAATTAAGAGATATATTGATATATTTAATATTTAGTAGATACTGAGAAAATAAACTAAAACGTTAAGGGTTGTAACCCTTATAACTCCCTTATTCTAAGAGTTAGAGACCAACAGAATGATGTGTAGGTATTTCAGGAAAAAAGCAATACATATAAAAATAATTAACTAAAAGCCAGTGCTTATCGGACTAGACCCTTTAAAAGTGACATTCTCTCCATTTACAGGTAAATTAAGTGATACCATATGTTTTACTTAACATTTTGGTAACTGGATAAGAACTTGTAAAGGTCACTTGCTTACCAATTATTCATCTGAATCATAATCATCAATTACATAGGCAAAATTTTTGCCTTGACCTCCAATTTCCTTAATTTTATTAATATGTCTTGCAATATTATAAATATACTATAATGCTGGGGACCGTATAAGATGGTCATATTTTTAAATCATATTTAAGAGGTTTTCGATTTTCCCGTTCCAGTTAGTTGCATATAACAAAGAATGAAGGAATTTTATAAGTAGTTCTATTTTATTTTTTTTAAGATACGAAAGATATTTAAACTAAACACGGCAGTTGATTTCAACGCCCGCTATGGAAAATTAATTATTTGATTTGTTTACTAGTAAAAAGACAAAACGCGGCGTGAAGCTCCTTCACTCACTTCAATGTCTCGAAAATTACCTGGGAAACGGAGTGTCTTAACACTAGAATTACTGTACCTCTGCTATATATCGTGAAATTGATAGAAAAACAAAAGATAAAATATATGAATAAAATATATTATTCGTGACGCGATCGATAACACGAGTGAAACATAGGCTCGTCTCAATATATAACTTTTGATTATCATGACAACAAAGGGACGCAGCTGACAATTGTCTATCCGTACGAGGTTTAATTTCCATTTACAAAAACGTTAGTCTTTGTACCTATACCTATATATTTAGGAGATCAGTTTCATTTCACTTTTAGAAAGAATCTTATGTTTTGATTAAATCTACAAAGTAACACCACACATTGACAGTATAGTAAACTTACGGTAAGTATCTTTAAAAATAATTAAAATGTATTAATTATTTTCAAGCATTTACTCGTACCCCATTTGTTTGTACCCTACTTTAATGGGGCCCAAGAGGCACAAGCGTGCGACTGTAAACGCGATGGTTGTAGATTCGATTCCTACTCGGGGTAATGAAATATTGTATATTTTCATTTTCTCGCTGTGCTATCGCCACAAACGCTCTGTTGAGTACACTCAATGCAACTAAATTTGGACTGAGAATGGGGGAAACTTATTGAAAACACAGTGTCTTAAAATTACATTTCCAGGGTCCTCTGCGTACCCTGCCATGTGCAGATGGGATATGAATATGGGATATGGCGTGAAATTAAAAAAGACAAAAACATTAAATAATCACTTCCTAATTAAGCTTTGAGTTTGATGTGTTTAGCGAGTAGAATAAATTTAACAAATCATAATTTTATAGATTTTTACTGCACGTGGAGTATGATTTGCAAAGTGGTATATAATATATATGATATATAGTAAAAATTCGCAGAGAACTCTGCTCCCACCGTATTCCCACTTATTCAGATTTTCAAGTACCTACTAGTATGAACATTATAAGCCTCCAAAGCAAATATTATAACTTACAAATTAATAGAACCGATTATAAATATATTAATAGAACCGATTCCTAAAAATATTATTTTTATATCTTTTCCTCTTAATTATTTTAAACATGGTCAACATCAAAAAATTTGTATTAAGATACAATTTATAGATACTGCTCTATAAAGTTTGGCAAATATAAGTGGACATATAATACGACAGAAATGTTATAATTCCTGTTAAGTCACTCCGCTTTCCAATATTCGAATTCTAGAGGCATTGCGTATTGAGTTGCGAAACTCTACAGACGAATTTTAACAAAGCGAAGAAATGATAACATTAAATATTTTATTTCTTCGAGTGGGAATCGAACCCACAACGTGTCGCGTTTACAGCCCCACGCTTGTGCCCCTGTGCCATTTTTAAAAGGCATGTAATGAATATCATCAAACTAACGTGTTCATCTGATGTACAACCGTATCTTTAAAACGTAAAAAGCGTAAAATAGTTTTTTAAGTAAATAAGTATGCCGATATTCAATTGGTATTGTTTTAAAGCCCACATAATATGAACATACATTATAGTAGAGGACCACCATTGAGTTATGCGGGTGATGCTACTGGAATTCGCAATATGAAAATAAAAAGTATTTACAAGATTCTACATCAAGAGGCAATGGGGCAGTGTCTGACTGTGAACATGGTGGTTGCAGGTTTAGCCCCACTCGTTAGAAATGATTTTAATTTCTCCGCTTTAATAAGACAATTCAAAGCGTATTGAGTTCTGCCATTTAGCAGTCGATGTTTTAATTTGTCTGGAACACGAAGAACGGAGTATCTTAACTCAATGTTTTCTCTACCTTCCCTGTTGTACACAGAATAAAGCGTGCACTAAAACATTGACATTATTCTGAGTAAATTGGAACATTCTTTTTTTTGGGCTTCTGGATATCGAATCTGGATAATATGAGAAGCTATTTTATTAAAACTCCTTTATTTTAAATGCCAACATTCATCTTATAGGAATTTGAATCACCAAGCTTCACGTGCAATCTGATACATTTCATCTGCGCCACGACGGCGCCAATATCAGCGATATAATGTAACATTAATAGTCACTTATAATTTGTATTTGCATAACACAATCAATCTCTACACATAATGTACAAAGTTTATCATCATTTTACAATATTTTTGCTGGTTCCTAAATCTATAGTGTATTTTCTATATATACATAGATATACACTTAAACGATCAAACAACATGATGAATGGTCGAAATTATCTAAATTTTAGTTGTTAATGTGTATAATGCCAAATGCGCACGCGCACGCTTATACTCTAATTTAACATAGAGTACAGTATCGCGACGCTTTTAAATGAGCGCGGACGTGTGTCAAATTGAAAACAATAAAAACAAAAATAATATTTGTAATATTTCATCTTTTTTGTGAATTGTTTCTAATGAAAACATCTTAAGATCGAAAGTTATTTATCTAAATAAATTAAATGATGCAGTAGTTAACAAGGCAACTATTATTGTGAATTAAGTGTTTTATTTTAATATATAATATTTTCAAATGTTTCCATAAAATAAGAAAAAGCCAGTTAGATGCTTAAAATTGACAACATCAGTTGCTTAACAGGGAAAAGTGTATCGAAAACGAGTACCAGTCACGCGCATCATTCCTAGGACCTATTTTAAGCTCTACTAATATAGAGCGTTTCAAGCACCATCAATCCAAGATTTGTTGAAATGAGTGCAACTCCTGAATCCCCGACTCCATCGACCGCTACCCCGGATGACACCCCAACTGTCTCACCATCTCCCGAAGTAATAAATAAATTCAACTTTCTAAGACATGCAAAGAACGCGAGAAAGAACCCTTTAGTAAAAGCTCGTCCGTTTTTAAACCGAGAAAGTTCTACGACAGAATTGTTTTCAAGAGAAAACTCGAGTTCGGACTTCTTTCAAAATTCTCGACTGAACTTATTCGATACAGCGCCGAAGCCTGAAGCAACTGAAGGATTTGGCAAGGTAAATTCATATTCTACTAGTGTTTATATATTCTCCTATATTTTTTTCTACTATAATATAGAAAAACAAATTACGCTTGTAGCGTAATTGTTTTTCTATATTATAGTATTTACCTATAGATATGATATATTTCGTTTATACATCAATTAAAAAAATATTAATTTATACTAATCGATGAGAGTCGATTTTCATTTAATCAATGCGAATTTGTGTCACGAGCTATTAACAAAGTAACGCTGTTAGTCCTATCACGTCTCCATTGGCTGGGATTAAGACTTGAACGACAATATCGATTTTATTCAAATAGCTCAATATAACCGAGGCGAACCAAACCATACATTGTTAAAGATTGCTGCAAAATACTGTAAAATATGTTTAGTTTTAAAATTGGGAAAATGGTTTATTAAGATAACAAAATCTCTATTTATTTTGCCATAGTTTCTGTATTACTAATTTGAGGTTATTAGTCTAGACTTATATCCGTCTAGTTTAAATATTTATATCTTCTTTATTTTTATAAAGTGCAAAGTACTTTTCGAACAATGTACACTATTATATTTCAAACTAAGCAACTGATTGTAATTCGTTTTTCCTACTAAAATGATTAAATAAGAAGGAGGTGAATAATACAAATATGTTTATTTGTACATAATATTTTGTTTAGGTGTATCCCGCACAAAGTATGGGCAGTGAGAGTTGGGCAGAGCGTGTCTTAACACTGGGCTCCTTCTGTGTATCCTACTGTGTGTGTAAAAAAAATGAATTAACACTAAAAAAACTATATCATCGTATTTTTCTGCTTCGAGGCGTTACTAACTAATTTTTCATTCAACTAGGATGCAGTCAATATAATTACCGTTGCGATCCAATTTGCAGTAGTTTTATTTTGCAGCTATTGCAGAATACTTTCCGCATTAGCTGCAAAATAAAACCTTTTTTGTTCTGCAGAAATGTTGCAGTTGTCTTTTCTGCAGAAATGTTTCTGTTTTAATAGAAACGGAGCGTCTTACGGTTCCCAGGTTCCCGGGTTCCCAGGTGTTCTTTGTCTTGCTATGTGCGGGTGCGGGATATGTCCCTAAAGTCATAACGTGAAGCTAAAAAAAATAATGTAAAAAGAAATAAAAAAAAGTGTATTTATAAAGTGTTTTAAACTAATTTGTCGCTCTAAAAACCATACACTATAACACTGATAGTTAGATAAGAACGTAACATACCGTCGAGGAGTGCTTGGAACGTCTGTCTGTTGGGTGTAGGTAGTTGTGGGTTTGTTGAAAAGTTAAAAGGATGTTTATAAATCATTTGTGTTTTTATATGTTTTGTGCAAAATATTTACGTGAAACATTTGCAAACAAATAAAATATGAATAAAATCCAACAAGCTGAACTTATAGAGAAATGTTGATGTAAAACACAAACAAGTTCAAGGTCATTTTGATTTTGTGTCATTAACACTACAACACTTATCCGGCGTTTTTGTATTTAATGTATATATGTATACTGTAATATACACATATTTAATTATGTTCTTTAACAAGTATATAAGGTAAACTAAAATACGTCATACATACATATCTTATTATCATAAAAAGCAATGTAAGGTTAAAATTTATCTTTAGTTAAACTATTCAGTAAAAATATTAATGAAAAGAACCTAATATAAAATTATTTAGGTTTTATAGCCAATACAATTTGTAATTACATACATGATTTCTTTCTATCAAAATTTAAAACAATGCAAGCAGTTCATTTTCATTACATAGAAATATTTAATAGTATTGTACCGATGCCAAATTCTATGTAAGTGGGTTATATATAATTCGTACACGTAATGATGTACATTTGTATTGGCAATTCATTTAAAAATTTTATATGTTTAAATTATAATTTCAAATTAATTTACGCATTACAGCTTCCTTTTGTTAATATAGCTTGTTCATAATTTGTATAATTCGTTTTTATTACCTTTGCCTAGTCCTATCATTACAGTAATTTAAAATTCCATTATTCACAATAAAGTAAACAATGAAATGTGCCGTGCCGTGGCATTGTGTGTTGAGAGGCAGAACTGAACGCCGCGCTTAGCCTCGACACCAGAGCGAAGAAATGGAAATATAAAT
>DWAO01002555.1:0-15730 GCA_018230605.1 Heliconius congener | reverse complement strand
GTACACAAAAACTAACTAAACTGCAAGATATTACTATTATTTTTTTACCAATCTTTTAGCCCGAGGAACTATAGCTTTATCGGATGCTATAGTGTTTTGGTCAACTGGAGACTTACTATTTGTAGACGAAAGAGAAATTACTTCAGCTTTCGTTTCAACCTGATGTCGGGACCCATCCGGTCCTATAATATGGATCCATCCATTTCGAGACCAACACTTGCCAACCCCAAATCGGTGCCTTGCCTCGAGAAAGGCATCATGACGGTCTTTCGTAAGGAATTCAGACTGGGTGATACCACTGCCCTTTAGTTTACCCTTTGCAAACCACACCATGTCTCGTGTTGACACATCAGTAAACAGATAAAGTATTATTTCACATATAAATGTTACAAGTGGTTGCTAATTCAATTCCACTCGGCTAAATTATTTATTTTCTTTTCTCTACTCTGGTAAGACAGAGGTGCGGTGTTGAGTACGGCTGCTCTACATTCTATGTAGGAAAAAAAAAATTATAACACTGTATTCTCTTTACTTACACTGTCATATCCGAGATAAAGAGTTTTTTTTACCTCTATATCCCGCACATAGGTAGCAGTGTAGACAGATTGACCCTGGGGACCTAGTTTCACACTCTATTTACCTTTAAGACTCTTGCGTTTGCCACTGCCCGCCGAATTCTTGAGGCAACGCCATGCTTTACCTCATTGCGAGATCAAAAAATTGGAAACATTAAATATTTCACTCTCCCTAGTGGGAATCGAAGCCACAACCATGGCTTTTACACTTGTGACCCTTTTTCACGAAGTCTACGTAACAAATGTATATTAAAAAGGAAAAAATATACTAGGAAGAAGAAAATACAAAAATCCATTTACGATTATTTTGTTCATTTCCAGGTAGGAGCTGCATCGGCGGAGCAAATAAACAAGTTAATTGAAGACGGCTTACAAATAGAGAAGTTGCAAGTAATAGGTCATTCCCTCGGAAGCCACGTAGCCGGTTACTTGGCAAGGGAATTGAAAAATAAATATAACAATACCATAAAAAGGTAAATAAAACCCGGCTTTTATTATATTATTTTTTGCTTTTTTCGTCTAAGAATAATAACGGTTTATGAACCGATATTTTCTTGTTAGAGTAGAAGTCATCGTAACGCAGTCGATTTAACATCATCTGACTGTAAATGTGATTGATGGTAATGAGTTCGTCCTTACTCGAAAGAAAGATTTCTTTTGTTCCCTCGCCCTGATATGACAAAGCGCGGTGTTGAGTTCCGCTACCCAATACATAATATCTGATCAGGCGGAAAATGGAAAATATAGTTTCATGCCCATAGTTAACTATATACACGTGAGTGTCTGATGTGTCTGATGATAAGACACGAACACAAACAAAGCGTACTGTAATTATATTCGAATTTAGATACATACGAATATAATGTTGTTTCAAAATTTTTTTGTGAAATATTTAATGATTTTCCTTTTATACTTATACCCATTATTAAAAAAATCTGCTTCACGCTGTATCCCGCACACAGCAGGATAGGCAGAGGGAACCTAGTGTTGAGACACTCCGTTTCCCCACGTTCTGGAGGCATTGCGTGTTGAGTGACGGATTTCAACGCCACACTTTGCCTCGACACCAGAGCGAAGAGATATTTCATCTCGATCGGAGGATCGAACCCACAACCAGTCGGTTTTACAGTCATACTTTATGCCTCTGCGTCACGACTAGCCATATCTATATTATAATTATACCTATATTATAATTATACCTATATTATAGTTGTAGGTAATTGACAATATATTGTCAATTACCTACAACTATATTGTCAATGTTTACTATTATTAATTACCAAACATAGTTTATGACTAGCTCTAGGAACCAACAGTAATTAACTATCAAAAAACTCACATAAAATGTACCATTACTCATTTGTACTGTGATTTATATCTTATATTTCCTTTAATTCACACTTTCTAGTGACTTCAAAAAAGAAGGGGGTTATTTCCACTGTATTTTTTTAATGAAATTGTTTTCATATAGTAGGCAATATTTGGCGTCAGTGCCAAGTTGATTATTTACTTTTTATTATGTTTTTAGTTCAGTGTATTTAGTAGTAATATGTTAAAGTAATTGATTCCTTAGCTGATACCAGAAAACACGGAACAAAAATAACGTATTTTAAATATTAAATAAATCTATAGGTACTTATAAATAATTTCATTTATTATTTTAAAAAAATCTTTGTTTCGACGTAATTAACGTTTCACTTTGTGTGTATAGAATGTACGTATGTATTAGAATGTATGTACGTGTTATACGTGACAGGTTGTGGGGTCAATACCCACTCGGAAATGGAATATTTAATATTATCATTTCTTCACTCTGGTATCGAGGCAAAGCGCGGCGTTGAGTTCCGACACTCAACAAGCAATGCCTTCAGAATTTTAAGCTCCCTCTGCTTACCCTGCTACATGTGGGATACAGCGTGAAGCTGCTTGTATATAATATAGATATAGGTTAGAAGTCGCTTTTTTTTTTTAATAAATTTTTAACTGTTTAGTTTAATTTTAAAATTGTTTGTTTATATAATAGCAAGTTATTATAGTCTTTTTTAAATATAGGTATAATAATCATCATATATGTACTCAAAAACTTATTAATATATAAAAATGACGACGGCTTTTTTAACTATTAACAGTTTTATACGTAACAGAAATTCAAATTACCCGATATAACCTGAATAAACCAAAATCTCATATTGGTATATATTTTTTTTGTTTTTGTTGATTTTTACAAAGAGCGTTAGTAACTCTTCCTTATTAAAATCTGATAAAACTAAGGCGACCTTTTAATATTAAGTTTTATAAAAATGTTACTGTTGCATCTGGCATATGGCCTATAAATATTTAAAGGTGTCACTTGAATAACTAGAGTTACATTTTTGTATTACATAGTTAATTGAAAAATTTGACTTGATTTCCACTCGAGTTTAGTCCACTACTCAATAAGCAATGTGGCGGAAGGATTATCATTACACTAGGTTCTAATCTACTATCTAGACGCTAATCTACACAGATATATTTTTCAGGTTAACTGCTCTAGATCCAGCGTTTCCAGCATTTTACCCAGACGGTGTAGTAATGGACCACGTCACAGATAAAGATGCTGCATTCGTGGATGTGATACATACAGACGCAGGAGGATATGGTGCTCCGGTGCGCACTGGGACTGCTGATTTTTGGCCCAACGGAGGCAAGAGTATACAGCCGGGGTGTCCTCGGTTTGCACCGATTCCACTTTCAGATGACAGTACGTTTTTACAAAATGTGCAATTGTATTTTTTTTAAAGTGTGTTCAGGAAATCAGTTATTGCTCAATGACCTTGTGAATTTGAGACAATATCTTAATAGAGCGTATCAAGATGTCAATTTTATATAAAATTAATTAGCAATTATAAAATCATATTTATTATATACACAACATGTATGTTTAGTAAATTGATATTTATAATATAGCCAGCTCCAAACTTAACCCAGCTAAAAAATTAATAACTAACAGTACAGCCGACGAGTCGTGACCGCCTAGAAATTAGCTCTAGGTGGCTGTACAAATTTGATTTCAGGTATACATACCGAGGCCTATCCTCGGTATATTAACTGTACGTAACAGAGGGCTTGGTATATTAATATTTTTTTATTGCTTATTAACAGATCTCTGCAGTCATTGGCGATCGTGGAGATTTTATGCGGAGTCTGTACGTAATCCGGAAGCATTCCCAGCATCGCCTGCAGAATCTTATCATAAGTTTAGGGAAAATCCTACACCGGAAGTGGGATTCGTTTATATGGGTGCTAACTGTGATACTAAGTAAGTATACACATGCACATGCATTTATTTTCTAAGTTCATAGATTTTTTTATTTTATTGCCGTAATATGAAAAAACAAAATAAAATATAATAAACATGTATATGTTTAATATTGTCTACTTAATTTCAGCGCCCGTGGATCGTATTATTTGACAACAAATTCAGAATCTCCTTTTGGCAAAGGCATGGACGGAATTTATGCTAAAAACAAAAGCAATAAGAATAAAAAGTCATAAAATTTAGTGGACTGACGCTACTTAAAATTATATTGGAACTGATTTTTTTATAGTTTTTAACATCACATTGGAAAATGGGTTAATATGATATTTATTACATATAACTTGCCTCTTGTTGGTTTTGGTATACAAATGGTAAAAGTTATAATTTAAGTATGTAGAAACGATGAATAGACGATGCGAGGTGTGTTGTTCAAAAAGTGTGAGCTTATTCCTTGCTGTAATGATGGTTATATGTTTTTTGGGTTGTTCGGAAAGTCATCTTGTTTCTTTGTGTGTAAATGAAAGACAAATTGTGTATAATGAACAAATATTTGGTCAATATTGGTCAATTTGGTATTGGCCATTCTGGCCCAACGCCTTTTGTCATCTTTCTGGTAGTAGCAAAATTCTACACTCAAAATTTTTGATCTTTGCTGAAAAAAACTGATCGACTTGATTTTTGACCTTTTCATTTGAAATAAAGATTTTATCGTCAAAAAAATTCTGCTGTGACCAAAACAAATAATACTCTTAAAGCACTTGATCTTTAGAATCAATTCAAGCTGTAAAAACTTTTGGCGAGTGACTAAACTTGTATGTCTCGCATTACCCCGATGGAACATTACATATTTTCTGTTGGCTAATTCTGGCTTTTTCTGTTAAAGTCCTTCATTCTGTTTGTCCACCTAATGAAAATAAACCATAGATGATTGATTGTGCTATGGTGTTTTTTTTTCCGTGAGAACATGGCGAACACGTATATTGACCTTCATGATTAAACCCGAGCCGTTCACGTGCTCATAAGCAGTTATATTCGATAAATTTAACCCCTCGCCTATCCTGCGTATTGTTATTTGCCGGTTTGCATCAACAATTCCTTAACCGTGTCTTTATAAGCTTCAACCGGCTGTCCAGAACGTAGTTTTCGGAATCCAAATTGCCTGATTGGAACTTTGCAAATCAATTCTGGCACTGGCGTATTGTCAACACAACTTATCTATACACATTGATAAATTACTTTCTGGCTTGGTTAGTATGTTTACCTTTATAATAGTTAAAAAATATAAAATGCAAGTAGCATTTCGATCCTGATATTTAAAAGTTAACCAACCATACAATACTGCCTGTAAGATTGAATTGATCTTTTTTACACACAACACTTGTTAAATGAGCTCTCTAAGCAGATAATGATTTAGGCTTACGTCTAAAGTCCAGTTCGAAAATATAGAATTTAAATGACTATGGAAATGACATTCCGAACAACTACTAAATAATAAACAATTATTTAAGTAATTCACCTGCACAACCAACCTCTTTATATGTTAAAACAAGAAAAATCGCCTACAAAATTATAGTTATAGTTAATTTAGTAAACGCATGTTTGATATACTTACATCTATTGCATACATAATATGTCGAACTAATATTAATATGTGATGTATATAAAATAAACTAAGTGTGTATCAAAAACTTGATTCTGAATATTCTCAGAGTGTAGTATCGTACATAATGAATTTTAATAAGAAAATATTAAATTCCAATTTATTATTTATTTATTGCATATCATATTGAAAATCACATATCGAATGTAGTTTAAATTTAAATAATATATGTAATTGTAATAATTATAATATTTAATTAGACTGGACAACTAGCATGCGTGTGTCAAAATCCGCATTGTTCTTCCAATTATTATTACCTGAAGTGTATTATTATATTTGCTTTATTCAAAAAAATATTTATTAAGAAATATAGTTATCGAAAATGTGTTCTATACACGCAAATGTGTGCAATACGAATGTACTTAACGTTACGGGTGCATATTGTATTTAGTATACTGGGAATCAATTACAAATTGGCATTTTAATTCTTTGTTTAATAATGCATTTATCTTGTATAATATATAATTTCATTGAACTTAAACCATATTGGTTCTTAAGAAAATGTGTTCTTAATTTAACTTTCCAATGTATAGTATACTAGAATTAGAACGACTATTTGGCTACTATTACTATTCGGTATTTAAACTATACTATATTCGACCACTTCAATATTAGTCGGCTGAATGCTCAATACTTAATCATATATATTTTCTGTTATAATGAGATGATCGGTTTAAAAAAATGATTCATGATATTATGTACTTTTATTTCTCTTATAATCATTAAAGTCGTTGATAAATAATCATCCACTGTATTATGAAATTTTCTGATTTTTCTATGCCTACAAATTATCGGAAGGTTATGGTGCAGACAATTTTTTTGGCAATTATAGGAAGTACTGTACTTATTTACTGGTTTTCTCTTAGCCTATAAAACGATGACTCTTTGAAGATATACCATTTCTTGGCGCCAAAGACAAAGCTGCATAATTTATAAAAAAAAAAATTATTGCTTGACACTATAAATATAGATCGTCATGTTTTTAAGCATCTAAACTAGTTAAAAAAAATCTATTTCTTTTCAAACTACATATGTTTATTTTGATCAGATGGCGGTAGTAGTGTTTGTTTCTACTAAGACCGCTTCGAGCCAATCTATAAAGATTGTATATGGTTTCTTGCAAGCCTAAAATATGCTAATAGAGAAATAAATTAGGCCATCCCTGTTTTATCATTACTTTTTTTCTTTCTGATTATTTTTTTTATTTGGCGAGATAAAAAGTGAATGGCCTATTTTTCTGCTTTTATTACCCATATATTTGTAAGATAGAGTTTTAACTGAAATCTTCAGAATTCATATATGTATATTAAAAATATATTGCTATTACACTGTCAAATTAATACTGATTACTAACTATATAAATGATATCGACTTGACGTCCATCATGCTGATCAATTGTATCGTAGATTATATAACTTGAATGGATATTTTATTTGGACGGAGAGAAGTTTACAGAAACTCAGTAACTAATCACTTCAAATTCTTTCTCTATAAGCCAGAGCTTTTATGAGCTTCTAATTTCAGCTTTCAATTCTTTTTACTTTATGACAATTTATTGTCCTTTTTGAAGTTGTTATTTCGATGGTAAAAAAATTTTAGTTAAAAAAGGCATAAGTAGTTGATTTAACATAAAATTACAATATATTATTATCGTAAAATGTATAAATATATATATATATGTGTGTGTGTGTGTGCTAAATTATTTCATAATTTTTAATTAGTAAATACTGTTCGTCTTAATGACGACAATAATTAACGTAGATGCGCACAATATTATGTAATGGAATAAAGTAGTATTATGCTATTGTATTTTTTTATTAAAATAAATACATATATATATAAAGCAACGTTTTCTTAATTGTTTTAATAAAATAAATAAACAAACGTTTTAATTTTTATTTAGTTTATAATTACATATACATTTTATACAGGTACAATTTATGATGTGATTTTCTGAAATCTCGAAATATTGAATACCGATAATAGTGAGGTGTCGATTGAAACTTTTTCAGCAAGCAAGTAGAGTCCAAATACCAAAACACCGGTCAAAAGAAATCTGGAAACAAAATTCAGTGAAAATAATTGAACGAATATATGAAGGTATCTACAGTTTATTGTTCATATATTTTTATAAGGATTTAGTTTATTTTGCTTGTGTAAGAAGTTCAAATTTAAACATATTTTATCTGATAAATAAAAATCACCCGATTCACTTAAAAAGTTAAAATTGTATTTTAATAAAAAAAATCCTCTCTATGATCGGTATCAATACATCGTTACAAGTATTTCACACGAATATATTTTAAAGTATATCCTATAGATATATATGTATAATAGATTCAGATCATAATAGTGATAATTAAAAGAACATCGAGTTATTCAACATACTCTACGAAATCTCCAGTAAAACCAGCAGACTCTAATTTAGACAAAGGTGTATTATTTACTAAAATACTATTTGTTTTAGTATTCGAATATACTTCAGTTATAAATTTTGTGGTCCAAAATGCGGAAAAGGCAATTGCTCCAAGGATAAGAACTCTGAAAGTTAGAGCACATTTTACTACTAGACTTTTAAAACGTTTATTTTTAAATGATTTTAACTCCATGCTGTATCCTGCACGTGTCAGGGTAGGCAGAGAGAACCTGGGAACATAGTGTTAAGACACTACGTTCCCATCAAGATAAAGTCGTACACGACTTTTCGCTGAATTCTTGAGGCATCGCGTTTTGAGTGACGGAACGCCGCGCTTTGCCTCGTTACCAGAGCGTGTAAAATTTAAATTATAAATACAACATTTACTCGGATGGAAATTGAATCCACAATCTGTCTCACATTTACAGGCACACGCTAGTGCCCCTGCGCCACAACTGATAAACTAAAAATATATGAAAAATAAACTTACATTCCTGCAGCCATTTTTTTCTCGGACAGAATTGAAGAATAATTCAAAAAAGATAAATTCAAAAAAGATCTTATTCTATTATAGCTTAATGCTCGATGAAGACTAACAGGAATTTCTCTCAATAGAACAATACTTATTGTTATATGACGTTCGTTGTATACGTTGTGTAAAAAGACACAGTACAAAAGAATAATATTTATTTTGAATATATTTTAAAACTACATCTAACATCAGTGGAACTGTTTGTATTCATGTAATAAAATCTAAGAATCTGAATTACAGGCACTTATAATTTTTGTATCATCATAAAACTTGGCAATTATATGTAAGCTAGATGACAATACAATATTATATAGTACCATCGCTGGTCTGATAATGGAATTGGAAGATGGCTGACGGAACCTTGGATTGCCTACTAGTAAACATCTCAAATTTTTACTGTAATATCATAGACAGAATTAATGTTTATCTAACGTCTATATTTTAAATGTTAATGAATTCACTAAGTTCAAATAGATCTTTTTTATTACTGAGACTGAGAACTTATGGAGACTGTGATAATATTTTCTAAAATTTAACCACTCAAATGATGTTAATTTGAGGGCGTCGCGGTACAGTGGTTGATTCCCATGGGCCTGATTCCCACTCGGGTGTATCAAATATTTAATATTTTCAATTCCTATCTTTTTTATCAGAATAAAGAGGCACAGCTCGACGTTAAATTTCGCCACTCAACCAACATTGTATCCAGAATCTCAATGGGAACCTCGTGTCTTAACATTAAGTGTTCAGGTTCTCTCTGCCTACTCTGCTACGTGTGTGATACAGTGTAAAAGCTGTATCACTTTCAAAAAAATATGAGAATGGAGAAAACTTGGAGAACACGTATTAATATACAATGATTTTATTAATAACTTACTTAGCCCGAATATTGATTACACATAATATGAGACCATTCAAAAAGCATTATAATTTTTGTTTAATTTCCTTTCTTGTCTCTATCTGGCATATTCTGCATTGTAGTGAATTCCTCTACATTACCACCGCCTGTGGGCACCGGATATATTTCTGAAGTTGGATATAATTCAGTTGTTGTGGTAGTAACGTTAGTAGACGTGGTGGTGTTTTGTTCCACGGGTACAGATGACATTGACGCGTATTTTGCTGCCCAATACATTCCGAAAGCAAACAGACATCCAATTAGCAAGCTACAAAGTAAAAAGTACCAAGAATATCTTTCAATCCAAACCAAAACAGATTTTGAACAGGAATTGTATATACGATTTAACAGATTTTTTTAAATAAATATTATTTTAAAAACTATTTATATTGTTTCCATTCAATACTTTTACTATTCACACATTATATTTTAGATCTAAAAAGATACACACTAGCCGAAAGCCATTAGAACTTTTTACTTTCCTGAACAGCTTCTACTAAAACATTGTATACCATTTATACGATGACAATGGCCGGTCAATTCAATACTTATCGGGTTACATAACTTCCTTGAACTCTATACATAAGCACAGGTATTTTTTTAAACATCGAGAATTTTGTATATTGTGTAAATACAATACATTCCTACAATATTTCAATTACATTATATCATATTATTGCATATTAAATGCATTAAAACATAAAAACGATAGTTTACAACAAAAAACAAATCTTGCTAATAATTAAATAAATTAAAAGTATAAAAAAAATAATATGGAAAGATTATTATAGCTAGTATTTATTATAACTAGTATATATATACAATAATAATTTTCTATTCGGATATTTTCAACTAATTGACAAAATATGCTTTCTTCCGTGAATATGAATTCGAAATATTGCGTGTTGAGTAAATATCCTTTCTTTATCTTATAATTGTCTCTCTTATAAATAATAATTAAGAATATTAACACTATTAAGAAAGTGACTTCAGGATTTTTGGTTTTACTTACGTAGCTATTACACGTAATCCATTTTGCTTACAATGTAATGTTGTATTTCACCTTTATTTATTTATCGTCATTACGAGGTCGAGCTCTTATCTTAGGTCAAAACATATATTCGTTACACAATATTTTTTTAGCTTTACGCTGTAACCCGATCATAGCAGGATAGGTAGAGGAAACCTGAGTACCTAGTGTAAAGACACTCCGTTCCCATTAAAACACTTCCGTTTCTCACTTTTGCCGCCTCTTTACGCCGCTATTTGCCTCATACAAACTTAATTTAATGAAATAAATTTACATTATTTATTACACAACTTTTTTACTTAAAGTTGTTTTTTTTTATTTCTAGAGGTTTCACTGTGACTATGATAATATTTATACTCAATACTATATATATATACAATAATAAATATACAATAATAACTTGTATGTATACATATTTATAATAATTTTTTGCATTTCTTTTCAACCATTTATTCTATCCAAAATTATAAGCAAATTAAAATTTTAAGTAACTATATTCCGCAGTCGTCGTCACAGGTATATTATTAGTGGTCGTGGTCGTGTCAGCATTGTTCATAATATATTTTATGGTCCAGTAAGCACCAAAAGCTAATAGGCCGGTAATTAAAATGCTGAAATCATAATCATAATTAATTATAAAATAAACGTTGTAATTATCACAATGCTGCAGCGCTCCAGAGATAGCCGAATAATATTTGTTACAATGCTATTATATATAGTGATCAATGGTTAGAAAATGGGGAACAGAGTGTCTCAACTCTAGGTTCCCTCTGCCTAACCTACTGTGCGCGGGATACAGCGTGAAGCTGATAGAAAAAATAGATAATAGAGATAGGTACTCACATTGCAAAAGGCATATTTATTCAATTTTTTTAGATGCTGTCCAAAACCAAGCCGTAATCTTAAAACGGCAATAGCACAATATAATACCAGGAAACAATTAACCCTTATATAAGATTTATCATCGTACGTAAATGTAGTAATCCACACAACCCGAAAGAGAGTTTATGAATTAACAAGTTTTATTAATATATTATAATAAAACAGTAAAAAATGGGTCTGTAGTCGGTACATTTAATATTTTTGTGATGTAAAAATAGTGATAAAACCAAAGAAAATACTTTCGCCTGTTTGTACACATGATGTGATCTTCTGAACTACTCGGTTTCAGGTTTAGACAGGATCAAGGCTATGAGAAATAATGAACTGCCGCCTTAGAAAAAGATATTTAGCGTGACAGATGTTTTTTATGTATATTAAATTTATTAATATTATAATAATTAAATTATTAAACGATTGAAAATGCAGGCCTCTTTAATAAAAAATATTCAAAGGGACACCAGTCCAGCTAAACTATATGAAATAAGAAAAAAAAATGTTCAGCGCGATAGCCATTTTTCATTTAAGAAATGACAGACCTTAATTATAAGAAATAGGAACATGCCTCCTTGTCAATTGTTTAGTATAATAGTCAATTTGGACGTTGACAAATAAAATCATTAAAAGATGAGGCTACCGAGTGCAAGACGTGTTGGACTTCTGTAGTCTGTAACCGCCAATTCAATTGTCTACATTACCCACTCTGGTACGACAAGCACACTGTAGAGTTCTGCCACTCAACTCAGTATTTCGAGTTCGAGTAGAAGGAGACTTTAGATTTTGACAACGGCTGGTAAATTGAATTACCATGGCGTGAGCCTTAACGTCAAAATTTGTTTGCAGGCGACGAGTAGTTACTCCAAATCTTATAGCTATCAATTTATTGTGCACGATACCTTACTACTCTCAATAATATTTTATGTTTAATATTAATGTTTGATGTAAGAGTATAATAACCTGAATCATTTATTTAACCGAATGTGACAAAATATTCAAATATCACACGTTTCATGTTCAATAAAAAGAGATTTACTTTAAATAGATATATATATATATATTTATATTGTATTGAATTATTTTTTACGTGATTTATATAATAATTAATATAAAATCAGTTAATGTAAAAATAGAGGCCAACAGCGATAGCACTCCGATAGTAAGGTAAGTTTTATCGAAGGGTTGTACTAAACTTCGAGTATTATTTGTAACAGTTGAACGATTTTTTTTGAGTTTTTTGCTTTCGACTATAACCTGTAATAGAAAACATATTTTAATTAGAAAACATATTCAATTTCACGGAGAATTTCTTTCCATATAAATGTTCCATCACCTACATAATCCTTCGAAATGAATGGAGAGTGCTCAAGTACTGTAATTGTCACTAAATTTAATTTTTTATTAAAAAAAATGTTGTTTTCTATGTAGTTCATGAATTTAGGTATATAACATCATGTGCCTATACACGATTCATTATTTATATTAGGTAAAGTAACTTTTTTTCGATTCATTATGAAAAAATATTGTTTGAGTGTATAATTTTAAAAAATATCTCACCAGCATAGCCGCATTTAGGCCGAGTACCACAAAACCAGAAAACAAAAAATATGCATGCATAAACGTATACATCTCTTCATCAATCAACATGGACATAATAAGGCCTATGGGTATTTGTATCTGTGACCATATGGCACCCCCTATAAGCGTCTGCTCATCTCTATTCTTCGGTCTACCATTCACTTCGCCTATGATCCATAAGCCCCCAGCAACTATCACGAGTCCCAAATTTATAAATTTTAAAATAAGGCTAGCAATGCGTAACACCATTTGCTCCTAGAGTCATCTCTAATATGACATTGAAGGTTTGTGATTAACAGTTTTAGCTAGTTTGACGTTTTTTTTGTTGATTATAATTATAATGAAACTAAATTAAAAAGTACGTATATGTACTACAAAGTTTAATTGGCTTTTTATATTAAAATATTTTTCATAAGTGTATAATTTCTACACATATACCTACTTTAAATATTGGAAAAAAAAACAATATTTTAACTCTTTCATCACAAATAAAGAAAATATACAGCAAAAGGCATTACATAAAATAATTGTAACAGAGAATTTTAAAATAATTAATAATAAAGTACTTAATACAATATTTTATTATAATTAGTACTATTTTCTATAATTACTACAGAAGATCAATTTTTTTATACTATTTTGAAATATTAAATCGTTTTATTGGTTGTTATACGGTTTGCTTACAGTATTCGTTATTACTTTGGCTAACATCGATAATTAAGACTACTTGAGTTTTATGTAATTTAATAAGAAATAAAAAATAAACAAATACAAACATTTAACATTATTAGGATAATTTCAACGTAGGGGAATTAAAATTAACAACAACTAAAAATTAAAATTAATAACAACTGCTGTAATGTTACAGCGACAATGAAAAACGATACTAATGTTGTGATAGGCATGCAGTTAAAGAAAAATATTATCCCATCCCAAGGTAAAGTATGAAGCACTTGGTTTCCTATAAAAATATCAGAATTACATTTTATATTTTCATTTCATCCCAAAAAATAATAGACTTAAGAAAGGGCAAAATTTTAATTAAGGTCTCATATTAAAGCTAGTTTAAGTGAGATATCAGATGAAGGGGTTCTAGCTAAACTAAGCTTGAACTTTAAAAAAATTAAAGAATGGCAAAATAGATTTACGATGGAAACGTGAGTGGTAAGAGAGATAGGGAGAGACCTCAGTTGACCTTTGAAAACACAGTATCGAAGATACAGCGTTTGGCGCTCTTTTCTCGCTATATAACTATCTCGCCAGGGATAAAGCGTAAAGATAAGTTAAGTTTTTTCCTCCTATTTTTGTATGGAACCCTCGGTGGGCAAGCCCGAGTCGCGCTTGTCCAGTTTTTAAATTAATACCAGATTGCATTTAGTGCATTTTCTAATAATATATTTCGTAAATTCGTACCGTTCGTATAATAACACCATTTACAATTGTTACAACAAACGCTATTAACTATAATAATCTCGAAAAATACTTGTAATCGCGATTCTAAATAACATACATTTAATTTTTTGCTACGAACAAAATATTTTGGTACTATTAAATTTCATTTCCAGTACTCACTGTCTGATTTAGTCAGTATATTTAGATGTTATTTTAAAATGTTAAAACATATTGTAATATCATATAGCATCATTGTTTTTTATATGGTTTGTTCATCTAACCATGTTTCACAAAAAGATTACGTGTGTATCTCAAATACGCATGAGATATATTATTATTCGTTTAAGGCAAAATTAAATTTCATTTTAAACTTCTTTTTTCAGGGCAAGTTTACAACTAAAATATTGAGATTTGACGTATGTAAAGGACCTAAGCGAGTCCATTGTGGAAACGTAGTTGCAAAAGTTGTTAACGAGACAAATTTAATAATAAATTATAGTGTCATCAAAGATGTGATTCCATCTCGGGTAATATTTTATTAAGTTTTTTTTCCTTCACGCTGTATCCCGCACATAGCAGAGTACGCTGATGGTAGCTGGAAGCCTTATTTTAGTTTTAGTTAAAACACTCCGTTCGCCATTTCAAAACTTTCATTCCCCATTTTCCGCCGAATTATCAAGACATTGCGTGGTGATCGGCGGAATTCTACTCCGTGAGCTGAACTCGATTCGTGAACTCGTTACCAGAAGTAAGGAAAGAAATGAAAATATGAAATATTTAATTCCTCGAATCCCCAACCGTCGTATATTATAACGTATATTTAAATACAAGTGTAAGGTCCGTATTTAAAAACTGCTCTCAACTCTGAGATCGATCTTTAGATGCTTTCATCTATATATTATAATAATGCATGAATTCATCATTTTTTTTAACTCAAATAAAAATAATTCACTCCCCTACATAGAGATCGAACTTCCAACCCTTAAAATATAAAATATCTGGCAAAAAAAATCGTAACCGTTTGTATGGTGGACAAGTGCACTTAATATTACATTTGCAATAGAATAAATTAATATAATTTTAATAAATATCGTCAATCACGCAGGGTAATATTATGTCAGCGATAAATAACAAAACATTAATAAATTTGCAAATGAAAAAACCATGTGATAATTTTGTCATGAAGCCCATATTGCAAACCATATTCAATATAACCAGTACGTGTATGTTTCAACAGGCAAGTTTAAACCTCACACACCATTATATCTGTCCATTTCTCCTCTAGCCTGTTTTAAGTCCAATTTTGAATTTGGACATTTTCTCCGTTTTCAATCTCCGTCGTGGCAGCAATAATCGCGGCGCAGGGGCACAATGATGGGACTGTAACCCGACGGTTGTGGGTTTGATGCCCACTCGAGGAAATGAATTTATATTTTCATTTATTCGCTCTGGCACCAAGGTAAAATCCCGGCGCT
>DWAO01002554.1:0-15731 GCA_018230605.1 Heliconius congener | reverse complement strand
CCTCGAGTGAGGATCAAACCCACAACCAGTCGGTTTTACAGTCACACTTCGTGCCGCTACGCCACGACTGGACTGAATTAACTAAGTAGTAGAATATTACTTGTTGTATTATTGTACAGCGAATAAGTTCACAATAATTATTTGTAAATAATATTGTGTGTTCGTTAAAGAAAATCTTATAATAACAGTCCCAATCCACAATTAAAAAAGATTTATAGTGGTTTTTTTGTTAGGTAAGGTTTAGCTGTGTAAATCTTGTTTACAAACAGTCACGGCTACATCACTTATTTTATTTTTAATGCTTAAGTATAGGTATTCAATCCAAAATTATACTTTTATAATAGACTCAGAAACAATAATATAATATAATTATGTATTTACAATATTATATACCTATAGTACAAAAGAACCTCAACTGATGATTAACAAACACCATTATTATTGCTTTCTAAGATCAAAGCGATAGAAATGATATTGACAAATGAAGAGAATCGATTCGTCTTGACAACACCACGGTGTGTTATTGAGAAGGCAAAAACGAGGTTAACGACAACATAATCCCATCTATATAATAATAAATTAAAGATAATTTACTAAAATTATAGTATAGTTTTTGCGTATTAAATATGTCGAATTTTGTCTAAGCAGATCAATAAAAAAATTACAGGAAAAGCTGAACGTATTTGCGGCACTATATTTTAAATACCTAAAAAAAAAATAAAAAAAATCAGTGACGATACATGATAGTTAACGCAAGCGCAAACTCTGTGGAACTAAAAAGAGGAAGCCTATAATATTATATCGAGGCCAGTCGTGGCGCAGGGGCAGAAAGTGACTGTAACATCGCCTGGTGGGTATGGGTTGACTGTGGGTTCTATCGCCATTCGAAGGAGTGACATATTTATTTACATTTTTATTTTCATTTCTTCGCTCGGCAAAGCGCGGCGTTGAGTTACGCCACTCAACACGCAATGCCTCCAGAACTCGGCGGAAAATGGGGAACGGAGTGTCTTTACACTAGGTTCCCTCTGTCTACCCTGTTGTGTGCGGGATACACATTGAAGCTTATTTATTTGATGTATTTATTTATAATATTATATTATTATATTATGTGCAGGTTGAACACACATTCATAAATCATCTTATTATTTTATAATTTTTTTTTCTAATAATAATAAAATTATAGGAAGGTAGGCAGAGGGAACCTAGTGTTAAAATACTCCGTTCCCCCATTGCCGTCGATTTTTTTGGAAGCATTGCATGTTGAATGGCGGAACTCAACGCCGGACTTTCGTCTTGGTGCCAGAGCGAAAATGTAAATGTGAATAAATAATATTTCACTCCCCAAGTGGGGATCGAGCCCATAACGGTCGCTTTGCAGTCGCACCCTTGTGCCCCTGCGCCACGACAGCCTTAATCTTTCTACCAAACATGAACTCATTAAGGAAGCTTGCGATTTTAAGATGGAATTGCTTACATTCATTATTTCAAGAAATCTTAACGATGAAATCACATTATTAAATGAAAATAGCTGTCGTCGTTGCTCGTTCCGTTCTGATTAATTAGACTTATATGGGGTTTTCTTAATTAGACCATTTGGCTTTTAACGTGAGCTTTGCGTTTCCTTTTCTATATTGAAAATGAACATCAGTTTCTCGCTCTACCCCGCACACAACAGGGCAGGCAGAGAGAACCTAGTTTTAAGACACTCCTATCCCCACTTTCCGTCAAATTTTTCGAGGCACTGCGTGTTGAAGAGCGAAAGTGAACGACGGGCGATTGGTTTTCATTCATTCATTCCCTTGGGTGGGGATCGAACGCACAAACATCGAGTTACAGTCATATCTTTCTACCCCTACGTCATGATGGTTTTTTTCTATATTTAAAATAAAAATAAAAAGAATAATTTGATTATAGGTCGAACCCACAACTATATCGATTACAGACAGTCACTGTCACCAGCAATGAAAGTACTAACGTTTTTGTAGACTGTATTATAAGGTGGTTCCTTTATGTACATAAAAGTAATACTATTATAATTGAAATTAACTTTTACAACTACTAAAATTGAATGTCTAGAATACCCAGAAGCCTATTTGCTATTTACCATATCAAACATAATTACATTTTTATAGAGTACACATTCAAGCACTATAATCTGTATAGTTAAAGAAAAGTTGCTACGATTTTTTTAAGGCTTTTTTTATGTTGGATTTTTTTAGAAATAAATAAATTATGTGAGGCCAGTCGTGGCGCAGCAGCACAAAGTGTAACTGTAAAATCCACTGGTTGTGGGTTCAATCCCCACCCGGGTGAAATATTTACTTAAATTTGTATTTCCGTTTCTTCCCTCTGGTGTCAAGACAAAACGCGGCGTTGAGTTCTGCCACTCAATACGCAATGCCTCCAAAATTCGGTAGAAAATGGGGAACGGAGTGTCTTAACACTAGGTTCCCTCTGCCTACCCTGCTGTGTGCGGGATACAGCATGAAGCTGATTTAAATAAATTATTATTTTTATATTCGTCTTAGTTGGTTGCTGTACGTTGAATTTAACCAGATGAAAATGAAACACATTTACATTAATATATGTGTACTCCTTCAATTATTTATTAGATCAAACTTGTACTCGACTAGAGTAGTAGGTTGAAAGACAAAGCAATTACATGCGTTTAGAAACATTCTATTTGCAACACGTAGGCGCACTTATATTCAGATTTCAAAGATAATATAAAACAAACCCAAAGTAAATTTCCAGGCCAGACGTATGCAGCGCCGGGGCACAAAGTGTGGTTATAAAATCGACTGTTTGTGGGTTCGATCCCCCCACTCGCAGAAATTAAATATTTATTTACGTTTATATTTTCAGTTCTTCGCTTTGATATAGAGGCAAAACGCGGCGTTGAGTTCCGCCACACAACACGCTATGCCAGAACTCGGCGGAAACTGATTTGATTTATTTATTTTTTTTATAAATTTGATATTTGATTGTATTTCGACCAATCAATGGACACAGCAATAGTAATTGCGATAATATCGTTATGCCAAAAGTTAGTAACGGAGTAACGACTGAATACTTTGACGTATTTAGTATTTACAAAGTAACACTTAGGTACTATCAGGTACATTTAGGTTAGCATTGATTTCTAACCTGATTTATATTGGAGCAATCAAAATATTTCAATGAATAGGTACTCTAAAGTCTAAGGGGACAAAGACTTCGCGGTCAGCGCCGTCTGTCGATCATTAATAACTTTGAAAACAATCGTGTGCGTTTTGTGTAGAATTCAATTAATATCAATTTTGATGTTATGGCAACGATCAAGCAAACGAATGGCTTGTATAGGTTGAAAAGATTTGTAATTATAAATGAGAAGTCTTATTCCATATTTGGGAAAGAAAAATACTTTTCAGAAAACATATAACATTTTTACCGTATCGGGATTTAAACACGCGCCTCTTTGAAAATCGTCCAAGCGCTCTGACCAACTAAGAAATACGCGCTACAGAGTTGCTAGCAACAATAAGTGAGTTGCAACATTCTTATGTGCTATAAGAATTTCGACGAAGCCCGATCAGAAAATAGGGCTTAGTAGATCAGAGCGCGAGTTCAAAGTCCGCTATATTCAAATTTTTATATGTTTTCTAAAAAGTATTGTTCTTTCCTAAGTGTGGAATTATACTTTTAAAAAAATCTGTCCTTCTTCTTTATAAATATTACGAAAATATTATATGAAAAGCAAAAATACTGCTATTCAAAAATAGTTTTCGAGTAGATATAATTACTGTTCTGTTTTGTTTTTCTAGTCTTATTGTCAGCACTTGAGCACTCGTCAATTCGCTAATGTCACATTGTACGGTTTCCCGCCCCTTTAATGTTCAATGTTTGTTAATGTTCGTGTTTAGTCCTCTATGTAAATTTTTATGTAAATATATTAGATATAACAAAATCAAATTGTAAGCTAACACCTTTGTATTATATTTCTTATTACTAATCCTCTGCGTTAGGTATATAATGTATATATTATTTTTATTTTTTTAGGTGAAGGCAATTTTAAACTGGATCTTTTTTTTAACACGCATTCTCCTACTGTGTAACATTATCTCTTTTTTACCGCACAACCTCCTTCGTGTTTTCTCCACACAACGTGATATTGGCAAAGTGATATGTGCTCTACTGGCACGCTCGGAACGCTATAATCAAAGAACCATACCATACACTTTGTACGGTGAACACACGAAGTTGTAATTAATAATCAGCGTTTGGTCTTATTATTAAATTTTATTTAAGTTATTTGACCTAGTTACTTAAAGATATCCAATAATTGTTTCTATTATTAATAATAAATGTAGCGACGGATAGTAAAACAATAAAACGTCGGTCAGTGCCATCTGTCAGCTATTAATAATTTTCAACCCGATAGTTGTTGGTTCGCGTGGAATCTAATTAATTTCACTTTAGGCCCATTCAAGCCTTCACAGGGGTTGGCATTTGTGAAGGTGAAATTTTGCGATAATGAGAACGAGAATAGTTTCAGATTTTAGTTGACTTTCCAAATACAATATGTATTATAATTAGATTTGATAGTAAATGTTTTAGTGTCTTATATTAATGTTATTGCAAATAAAAACTCCTTTATTAATAAAGAAAAGCTTTTGTATAGTACAGTTAAGAGATTAAGACGTATCTGACTGAGGATCGAGGCATATCCATAATTTGGTACAACAATGATATATTTGCACTTCCATAAAAAAAAACAAGTTAATTATATATTCAGAATGATTTATTTACAAACTTTTATTATGCCTTCCCACTATTTTTGTCTTATTTGAGTTTTCCATAGTAATTAAAGATCGTTACACGTTAAGTTTATTCGAATACTTCACTTTAAAAGCATCACGATTTCGCTACTCCTTTTACATTTTTTTATTAAAATAAAATGTGAAAAATATAATTTCAATAAAGTCTTCCTTCTATTGACTTAATTTTCTCTAGATCAAAGAGTTCTTTTAAAAATATACTCTATAAAGAAAACTATCTCTCTCAGGCATATTTTAATTGGCTGTAGGTCTTTAATATTCTTCTCTTTACTTTTTTATAATATTGTTCGTCTATAATTTTTTTGATAGAGAATTTATTTACCTACAATCTAAAAGATGAGATCTACAATATTTTTTAAGAAAGCCCACTAATAGCTTTAGTTGGGTAATAATTTAACAATGACAGTATAAAACAACATTTCCTTTATATTCCTTATTTTACACTGACTAACCTGTTATAGCCCAAAGTTCCTTCAGGCACTCGTCCCTTGACCTCTGTATCGCAGTCCTCTTCTTCACCTCTGGTCCTGACTCCAAGTATTCAAATAGTACAGCACCAAGCAACACATATACCACAACTAATATAACCAATCCTATTTGCGTGCAAGCTGCGCGCGCGCAACTCGCTGTTACACGTCGTATTAAACCCGGCCTATCCCGTCCATCTAACGACACTACGGATGACATTGTAATTTTAAACACAGATATATTTGACAGTCTTCATTTTTAAATTTCTTTTTGCTTATTAAGTTATTGGTTTAAATGTTATTTACTTTAAGTATATAGTATTGAATGCGTTTCATCTGAAAAGAAAAAAATAAACATACAACATTAGTAATATACACAAAAGCTGATTGTGCCGGTTTTTAAATACACTATTTGTTTATTACAACTTCCGTCTCTGATTACATCATTTATCAACGTGGATTTAATCAATTACATAGATTGGCAAGCCTGATAAAAATTTCAACAATAAACAGCAATACAAAAGAATATGTTTACATTAGCACTATTTGAAAAACATACCTGCCCAATTTATTATAGTTACTCAATAATGGTTTTAATTAATTATTACATTTACTCAACATCTACCAACAAATTTCACTACACTTTTTACTCTACTTCAAAAATGTAATTTAAATAATTAAGCTTATTACTTACCTATTATTATTATTATAACATATAATTTAATTACTAATACACTTATAACAACTTTCTTAAGCCATTATCAACTAAAACTATAAATTGAAAATGCAACATTTTCCACCTTTGTTTTTTTTACTAGTAGAACTAAGTATATGTTTTCATATCGAAGGGAAAAATTCACTCTGCCAAGTTCGTAAACTTGTAAGCTCTGTGCCGCGAGACACACAGCCGCGAGGGCGCGCAAGATTGCACTGAGGCATTCCCGTTCAAACCTACAAACGGTTTTCCATAGTTTCTTCTACAGACTTTATGTTCGTGGCGCAAACCTGCGGGCAAAGCCATTTCCACGTGGTTAATCCCATTTATTTTATCATGCTAGTGCCATCTTTTGGGTGGTTGTTCAATTTAAATAGCGCCCTCTGTTGTATAATATAGGAACGAGTAGAAACGTTTAGTTAATGCTTCTATGATAAATACCACATAACCTTAAGGAATGGCAACAAAAAATATTTATATATTGAAATAAGCTAAAATATATTTTATGAAAATAAAAGGTAATATTTACATTAGTTTTACGATTTTATTTTTAAGCAATAGGATTTTATAAAAGAAAAATATTTTGTTTATCTACCTACAAGTTAATTGTATTGTTACAAAATAATAATAAACTAAGTAAATAATGTATCAACTATAGTTTACAATTTATTTCATAATCAACATTTCATAAAAAGCGTACAAGTACATTCTAACTTTTGATTACATCACTATCAAATGTCATTCGTGGTCTCCGCGCCGACTGATTAAGGAAGATTGACACGCTTCCTTCTTATATTAAGTACACGTATAATATAAGCTACGATTATTTTATTTATTATAATAACGCATTAAAATTACAGTAAACATATATAGAATCTGCAATCATGAGTACTATACTGGAAAAAATTGCGGCTATAGAGTCCGAGGTTTGTAATTATATAGGTTATAACTTTTTAGAAAAATTTTAATTATTTGAAGGATTATCTGAAACATAAAAAATAATAATAATAATTTAATCATAAGAAAATGTTTACAAAAATCTAAATGAAATGAAATGCAAAGACTTGTTTACATATTCCAGATGGCTCGCACGCAAAAAAATAAAGCTACAGCTCTTCATTTGGGCTTACTTAAAGCGCGATTAGCTAAGTTAAGACGTGAACTAATCACCCCTAAAGGCGGTGGCGGTGCCACTGGTGAAGGTAATGAACATGTTTTAAAGTAAATAGTTTTTACAGCATTGTATTATACACTAAAACATCCTGATAAATGAATCATGTTTAAATTATTTTCCTTTATTCTCTCTGGTTTACAAAGCACGACATTGAGATCCACCACTCAACACAATATCTATAAAATTGGTTGGAATTTCCAACTTTTAAAGTTCTTAGAAATCTGATTATTATTATATTATCATATAATATAATAATAATCAGATTATATATATAATGTCTGATTACTTGATTTCTTTAAACTCAGCTGCAATTTAAGAAAAAGTGTGAAACCACTTTTTTCTTTTATATACCTATACCTAATATGAACGTACAATGTGACTTAGCTATATACAATACAAAATTATTTGAAAAATATATAGTATATGCTACTAGAAATGAATGTTATATACAACAGAGATTTCTGGACAAATAGAACACTTATAAATAATAAATCAGCTTCACACTGTATCCCCCATACAGCATGGTAGGCAGAGAAAACCTTGTGTTAAGACACTCCATTCCCCACTTTCTGCTGAATTCTGAAGGCATTGTGTGTTAGGTGGCAGAACTCAATGTTGCGCTTTGCCTTGACACCATAGCAAAGAAATGGTAATATAAATTTAAGTAAATATTTCATCTCCTCGAGTGGGTATTTAACCCACAACCAGTCAGTCTACAGTTGCACTTCGTGCCGCTTCGCCACGACTGGCCTCTAACTGAACTGGACTTGTAAATAATCATTTACATATTCTATATAATACTAAAATTTAAGAACTTATGTATCTTAACTAGGTTTCGATGTTGCCAAAACTGGAGATGCAAGAATAGGATTTGTTGGTTTTCCATCAGTGGGGAAGTCGACATTGCTTTCAAATTTAGCAGGCGTGTATTCTGAAGTGGCGGCATATGAGTTCACAACGCTCACAACAGTGCCTGGTTGTATAAAATATAAGGGAGCTAAGATTCAGGTATTTATATAATTATTATATTTGATGTATTAGCATTTGGATGTAAATTAACATAAAATTATAATAGACAAGAGACCCAAACATGGCTTCACCTGCTGAACTACCTTCTGAACCAGTGGTAGCTTTTTTTATATGTTCATTCAAAGAATCAAAATTACTTATAATATATCTATAACAAGTCTAGTCTTAGACTATATTTGTTTCACCTGCAATGTATGAGACATATTGTGAAGCTAAAATATGAAAAAAAATATTTGTCATTACTCTAATCTTTGAATATTAAGAAAAGTATGTTATATATATACTTTGTAGTAAAATAATGTTTCATTGCAAGTAAGGTTATAATTTTATATTCTTAAATCAGTGTTCTATAGACCTAGAAAGATTGTCGATATGATCACCACTCCAATTCCTCGCTCAGTTGAGATATTAGATGGCATTGATTACCACTAACTCAATTGTTATCTCAAATTCAGGGAAGTTGAGTACAGAGTGCTACATTGGCTTCTCTTTGCCTGCCCTGTTTTATGCTGCATTCAACAAAAATCTGAAAAAAGTGTCTATATGTATATTTGTTAGTGACCCAGTGACCCATTTCTACTTTGGGATTGTTAAGGCTAATACTACAGTAAAAAAATCAAAAGCATTTTAAATTTATATCAAACAAGAATCAAAGACATCATTATAACATTAATAACAGTACAAATGTAATAACAGTTTTGAAACATTCTAGTTACTTGATTTACCTGGTATCATTGAAGGAGCTAAAGACGGCAAAGGTCGAGGTCGTCAAGTAATAGCCGTAGCTCGAACTTGCAGTCTGGTATTCATAGTCTTGGATGTCCTAAAACCTTTGCAACATAAGAAACTATTAGAACACGAATTGGAAGGTTTCGGCCTAAGGTTAAACAAACAACCACCCAACATATATTTTAGGAAGAAAGATAAAGGCGGCATCAATTTGAATACCACTGTAAGTATTATTATATGATGTTATATTTTATTTTTATGGATAAATTTTACTTGTAAGAAATAGATAAGCCTAAGGTCGGTTTATTTGTGAAAGTAATAGTGGTACTTTAGAATGTGGAAACACAAATTTCTTTATTTTTATTAGTAACAAAATATATTTTATTTTGATGTTGCTTTCGACAAATTTCTAATAAGAGTTGTACTTTTTACCATAATGTTTCTATGCAAGAAGGAGGTCTGTCATGGAGTAGGAGCACAAGCCTGCATCTGTTAACGTAATAGGTTGTGGGTTCCCATTCAAGGACATGAATTATTTAATATTTTCATTTTCTTTGCTCTCGGAACTAAACAATGCATGGTGTTAAGATCCGCCACAACATGCGAGAATAATGCGCCTCGAGAATTCGATGGAAAGTGGGGAACGGAATTTCTTAACACTAGGTTCCCCGTGCCTGGGTAGGCAGTATACTATGGTGGAAGCTTAAAAAAAACAATATAATTTTAAATTTCTCTATTATTATTTTTTTATTTTATTTATTATAAATGAAGTTAGTTCATATATTTATTTATTTTCTTCTCTTTCCAGTGTCCACAGTCTGAGCTAGACCTAGAAACAGTGAAGACTATCCTCTCTGAATACAAAATACACAATGCTGATATAACACTACGTTACGACGCCAACAGTGACGACTTGATCGATGTCATTGAGGGCAATAGAATATATGTGCCCTGCATTTACTTGTTGAATAAAATTGGTAGGTTTATTTTAAACAGTAAATATCACTTATGTGAAGCAGTTGTTGCCCAGTGGGACAAACGTGTGACGTAGCGCGACGGTTGTGGCTTCGATACGATTCGGGAGAAATGAAGTATTAAATCATTTCCTTGCTCTGGTAGCGAGCCAAAGCACAGCTTTGAGTTCCGTCTTTCCACACGCAATGCCTTAAGTATTCGGCAGATAGTGAGAAAAGGAGTGTCTTAAAACTAAATGCTCATGTTCCCTCTGTCTACTCTGTCTACTATGAGATATAGTGTGGAGCTAAAAAATTTACTTTTGTTACTACAGTATAAAAGAAATAAAATTACCCTTATAAGGAAGGTAACTTATTGAATTATTTCATTGCATTTCACTATTTTCTGTTTAATAGTTTATTCGAATTGTGCATCAAATGGTTCAATTTATGTTCTCGTGGACTGTAAACAAAAAGTTTACGAAATATTCTGACATAATAATATATTTAATTAACAAATGTAATATAAATTTTTTAACAAAATTTATTTCTTATAATTGGAATCACAAATATATTAAATTTATTTTACTAAGCTTATTTTATTAAACTTTCAAATACTTTAAAAGGGAATGGATTTGTGATGTTATAATTTTTTTTAAATATATACTTACATCAATCTAATGTTTATTTCTATTTATACAACCAGAAAAATCATTTAATAGCATCTCATTATTCAACATATTATAATTTATTTCAGATCAAATAAGCATAGAAGAGCTCGACGTTATATATAAAATTCCTCACTGTGTCCCCATCTCGGCTCACCACAAATGGAATTTTGACGATTTATTGGAGAAAATGTGGGAATATCTCAAATTAATAAGAATATATACGAAGCCCAAAGGACAGTTGCCCGACTATAATGCACCAGTTGTATTGCACGCTGATAGGACGAGTGTAGAGGACTTCTGTAACAAATTGCATAGATCTATTGTTAAAGAGTTTAAATAGTAAGTATACTGCATACTATTCAACAATTAATTATATTTCATTTTAAATATTATGAAGAAAGTGATTTTAGACCACATTTATTCATTAAAAAAGTAAACTATTTTAAATATTGTTTATATAGGAATCCCAGCCCACAACCTAGCTGTTTACAGGCATACAAATATATTTTTTCTACAATATCAAGAAGGTTCAATTATAAAGTTGAACCTTCTTGATATTGTAAAAACTAAAATATTATGGCGTCAAATAATATACAATTTGAGTGTTCTTAGCTTATAGACTTAACAATTGAAAATAAATACTTTTGATATAACGTAAAAAATTTAGAACATAGCCTAAGTGACTAACTAACCAAAAAACTGAATACAGATAATAAATATACTGCAATAAAATAAGTTAATTAAAAAATTGTAAATAACATCAAAATAAAGGATTTTAAAGAAGTGAAAGGACCATCTGTCTGTAGTGAATAACAGTAAAAAACAATTGAGAAGTAATCAAAAATGTAAAATCGATTGTTGTGTGTAAAAGCAAATATTTTGATTATTTATTATATACAAAAGAAGATTAAATTTTATAAATATTTCGGTTACTAAATGAATACTATAAGTGAATAAACAATAATAATTATTTTCCAGTGCCTTAGTATGGGGTTCGTCTGTGAAACATCAGCCGCAGAAAGTTGGTATCGATCACGTCCTATCAGATGAAGATGTCGTACAGATTGTTAAAAAAGTCTAAATAAAACATATTATTTTCCAATATACTAAATGTATATCTGTACATCGTACAATAAAAAAATATTAGAATCATATCAAATGATATTTTTTTATCTATTGCCAATAAAAGTCTTTAAATGAAATATCTAATTAAAATTATTGATTTACGTGTTGAGCAGAAGCGTGTGACTATAAACACGACGATTGTGGGTTCGATTACCATTCATATAAGTAATTTTTAATAATTACATTTCCTCAGTGTGGTAGCAAAACAAAGCGCGGCGTTAAGTTTCGACTCTCAACACGCAATGCCTCTAAATAAAAAAAAAATTAAGAAACTTCTTAACTTTAGGTTCCCTCAGCTCATTCTTCTATATGTCAGATACAGCGTGAAGCTAAAAATTGTACAAAATGGTATGATCTTAAATAACTGAAATATGATGATTATGAAATGTCTTTCAACATTTAAAATACTCCTGCTTTTTCAACTGAGGTATAATTTTTTTTATACTTACCTTGAATAAAGTTACATGAGGTGTGAAATAATAAAAACGAATGTTTGTTTCTTTTATTAAAACTAATTTAAAATTTATACACTTTTTTTATTATTATTTTTCTTTGCTTTATTTTGGTGAGCGGTAATAATTTCAATCATATTACGGAATATAGATAAAATATGACACAAATATTACATCGCAAATAGAATTTGAAATGTTAAGCAAAATTTTTTAGATAATTTGGCAATGTGTCTTTACTATGTATGTCCTATATATGTTTATAAAAATATAGATATGCCTTTAAATATAATCTTTTAAATACAGTAGAAACCCAATTAACCGGGCTAGTTGTATTGCTTCAGTGAATGGATTAACGAGAAAAAGAGATTTGAAATAAATTGATGATATGAAATAATTGAATTGATGAATGATAAGGAAATAATTGACTCAACTCATGAAATAAAATGTATATTAGGTATGTACATATACACTAAGTAGTAATGTTACAACCATTACTTTTACAAGATTTGTCTTTTAATCAATAGTCATTTACAGTACGGTTGACGAGTTTTGGTTGCGCTAAAGTTAGCTAAAGCTAAAGCTTTTAGAATTTTTGTGCTATTACTCGCTAGCTGATAATGTATAAACAGTTGAACATAATTCACATACATTAAATCGGTTCTTCTGTTTGAGAGCTACGATGCCAAAATATATACAAATCTATACGCACACATCAAACTTATAAGAACCTCTATTTTCGTCGGGGGTTGATCAAATCTACAGCCATCTTCGGCTAACTTCATTTCAGTCACGACTCACCGACCGTACTACACATATATAATTTACGTTGTGTGTTCATATATCTAGTTGGTAGTCCGTATAATATTTTCAGCCCGAATAATCGGGTTTCAACTGTATTTATATAAAATATAAATGTATTGTAAAATATGAAAATATATTTTGGAAAATAAGATTAAGGAAGTTGATATTACGAAAAAGTGACTAAATATTTTAACAATGCAAATATAAATTAAATATATTCATGGTTGAACTAATGTTGGATTGTTACTTGAAAACTGTACAGAGCGCTCAATAAACTAAATTTAATAATATTTTTATTTTATTATCCCATTTTCACTTTATCTATTTTTAAAACTACAAATATTAATGTCGTGTTGACATGGCGCTTAACACCCGATTGAATGTCAAATCTCTGTAAAAAACTACAGTTTGCACCAAGGGTCTGCTCACATTGTACCGGGGTAGTATCTCCTAAATTTCGTCCTCACGACTCTGTCAAAGTTGCTGTCCAAGCCCACAAAAGCACAGAAAACTTTTTGGTTAATGGCTAAGAATTTTTCCGTGCTTATGCGATATGCGTAAGGAAAATATTTGATTCATACACCCTCTTCCAGATCTAAGCCTCCTTGAGCCTCTCGATCAGCCTTTCGATCTCTTGCATTCTTCTCGCTAAAACTTAAGCATCAAGTTCACTACTTCAGGTAATCAAAGTGATAGCCATATTTGCGCAGTCTATCTGTGAACCTTTGTCTTTATACAAAGACACGATGACCGCACCAGCATAAATTGCACAAAAACCAGAAGAAGTTCAAGACGCGTGGCCCACAATTTGAGTGTCTTAACACTAGGTTTCCTCTGCCTACCCTGCTGTGCTGGATAAAGCGTGAAGCTAATTTAATTTATTTAATTTTTTAATCTACACTTTTTATTTTACAATTATTATAAAAATTTTAAGAAGTTTGATAAATTTTGATATTACAAAATTTATAATATTAAATTCGTTTTCACTATTTTGTATCTGTACTGAAATTCGCTTGCACTTGAAAATTGTCAACTGACATTTATGTTTTGACTTTTGCTTTATTTACAAACTATTATTTAAGGTTATGTTACGTCCGTTTAAAGGAATTAAATAATATTACATTGGCGTTTTCGTGTAAATAGTAAAATAATAATAATTCACAATAACCATTATTAATATTTATGTTTTGATCGAGATCTTTATACTAAAGAAATGACTACATATGAAAACTTATCAGCCACTGAGGTAATTTTATACATATTTAAAATAAATTTAATGTTCCTTTTTGGCACTATTAGTATTTTTTAATACGACTGTAGTTTTATAACTATTTAACATTAGCAACCAACCGAATTCCCCAAAAGTTACGTTCCCGCCAAATAGCTTTTTAAAACTTTATAATTTAATTTAACCATGGCCAAAATTGGCCGGAAACTTCAACATTATCATACAGAATAAAACCAAAACCATTTAAATGTAAATAATATTGAGCTAATTTCGATTTGTAAAATATAAATCTTATCTTATGAGAATTATAAATTTTAAAATTTTTTTTTTAAACGAAACTTGCATTGCCATCTCAATCATGTAACGCAACAAATATATTTTTATTTTTTCTGTCTATTTAATTCTATCTGCGTTTCAAAGATGGCGCTCATTTTTAATTGTTGATATTTGTAATAGAATATTGTTTTAATATTTCTATTTATAACTTATATATATATATACAGTATTTTTTTTATATTAATATAAAATTTACAGTCCATATGTCCCAAATACAACAAATCATTATCGGTATACAAAAACATTTTTTTAGTACTAAAAACAATAAAACGCAGTGCTAAATAATATCAATATGTAGTAAATTGAAGGACCAAAACTTTAACACTGTAACAAGCTTCATTTTCCAGAAACTTCGCTCGGCAATACATCGGGACGTACGTGCCGTTTGCGTAGAAATCTGCCACTGTATGGGATTGGATATCACGAGACCCGCAAATGCTATTATTGCAGAGTTGGTCATCTCGAAGATTGCGCTTTATGCCTCAGATTTGGAGGCTTTTGCTAAGTATGATCTTTTTAGACCTTTTTTTTACGATGTTTCGGTGCTAAGTTTCGCTATTCAACACGCAATGTATCTAAAGTTCATTTCAGTCTGTAACTCGAATAGAAAGTGGAGAAGGAAGTGTCTTGAAATTAAGTTCACTCTCCATACCCTTACCTTACCTTATACTGGGATGATATTTTTGAATTGAACTAGCTAACCTAGTTCATCATTCTCCCCTGAATTTAGAACTTGTTGAGTGATGTAACTCTACGCTTTCTTTAGTAAGGTGAGAAATGCAAATGTTCAATATAACATTTACAATCTCTGGTAGAAATCAAATTCACACACGATTATTACGGGGCAGCAGTAGGCATTTTCACTAATTTTCAATAATATAAATGAAAAATATTGATATGGGAGTTCTAATTACAATTGCTTAAAATCATAATAATGATTGTAATTTATTTTTCTATTCGTAGTTTATTTTTCCCCTCAGACATGCTAAGCGCACTACAATAAATACCGACGACGTGAAATTACTAGTAAGAAGGAATCCTTCATTGGTTAGTATAAAACATAAATTTTTATATAGTTGTGATTTAGTTTACTACAGGTACATTTATACCTCTACCGGCTTTTATCAGTAGCTTAGAAGTAGCTCAAATGGAATAAAAAAATATAAAAGAAAGTAAGCTTCACGCTGTATCCCGCACATAGCGGGGTAGGCAGAGGGAACCTAGTGTTAAG
>DWAO01002553.1:0-15732 GCA_018230605.1 Heliconius congener | reverse complement strand
TTTTCTAAATAAGTATTTAACTTTCCTAAGTGTGGATTAACACTTTAAAAATGTTAAAAATAAAATAAATTTGTTCTGTGTCTATATTGACACAGTACATAAATTCTTACAAAGTAACTGAATTCTGTTAGCCTACTCAGTAACAGCGTGAGATGGGTTAAGTTACGTGTTACTTTAATAAGATGGTATTTGTAAATAATCTGTTGTGTTCTTATGGGATACTTAATAATACACGTACATTGCAAACGAAATAATATAAATTATTTTTTACGAACAGACTTGCCTACCTAGCACAAGCAAAAAAAGGTATCATAAAAAAAATAACAAGCCGTGCCTAACAACTTGAAAAATAATATTGTCAACAAAAGAAATGTGTTTTTCTAAAAATTGTTCGACTAGATCACAATCACTTCACACTAGAGCAGTTTTTGACGGTAATATCACGCGACTTGTGTCACTCGCTTACTGGTAAATTTTCACCGGATTACAATTTTTTTTATCCGTATCTCTCATCACCACACAAACTGCTTCTTTTCAATTATTTGCGTATTTGACTTTTATATATACTTTGGGTTCTCATATATACGACATAAATACTAAAAATGTTTAGTTACTTCGTTATTTATATTTCATTTTTAAGAAATTAAAAACCAGCATTTTGTTTCCTATTTTTACTCATTATTTAACATACACAAAGAAAAACACCATAAAAAGTGCCATGCCTAATATATTGGAAAAATAATGTTGCCAACAAAAGCAAAGAGTTTTTCTAAAAAATTGTTCGACTAGATCACGAGCACTTCACACTAGAGCAGTTATTCGATGGTAATATCGCGCGACTCGTCGCCGGCAGCGTCACTCGGTTACCGGCAAACCGGATTATGTTGGGTATTTTTATCCGCATTTCTCATCACCACGTAAACCACTTCTATTGACGATACGTTGAGAGTTTTTGACGGTTTATATATACAAAATAAATAATGAAAATGTTTGGTATTTTTTATTTATTTATATTGTATTTTTGGGTAATCAAAGAGAAATATTTAAAACGTTTTACTTAATAGATTTTATTTTCGAATTATTAAAGGAATGGAATTAAATGAAATATGAATATACCTAAAAGAGATAAATATGAAATTTACTTATACACATTTTTCGTATTAGTTCCTTAAAATGATTGCTTCACCCACTCCGTTTCCCAATTTCCCCGATTTTTGAGTGCGTGTTAAGTGAACAGAACGTCGCGCTGTAGAGCAAGGAAATGACAGATTTTCTTCTCTTGATTTCATCAAGAGAAGAAAACAAAACCACAACTGTCGCATTAACAGTCAGACACTGGTGCCGCTGCGACACGACCACCTTACTATAAGTGTAAGTATAAAAGTAAATTAGTATTTTCTTAAGTAATTAGATAATACATTACTCACAACCAGTGAGGCCAGTCGTGGCGGGGCACACAGTGTTACTGTAAAATCGACTGGTTGTGGGTTCGATCCCCACTCAAGGTGATGAAATATTTACTGAAATTTATTATTCCATTTCTTCGCTCTAATGTCGAGGCAAAGCGCGG
This sequence comes from Heliconius congener, assembly GCA_018230605.1. Lineage (NCBI taxonomy): Eukaryota > Metazoa > Arthropoda > Insecta > Lepidoptera > Nymphalidae > Heliconius > Heliconius congener. The sequence goes on along the minus strand of DWAO01002553.1, from coordinate 14,162 downwards.
CGTTAAGTTCTGCCACTCAACACGCAATGCCTCCAAAATTCAGCAGAAAATGGGGTAAGAAGTGTCTTTACACAAGGTTCCATCTGCCAACCCTGCTGTGTATGAGATACAGCGTGAAGCTGATTTACTCACAATCATTGTGAACAAAACATAATCAATTTCGTTACCACACACTCAATAGCTATAAACACAAAAATTAAAAATCAAAGTGCCCAAAGTTACCTAAAGGCATAGGATACGAAATAATGAATTTACAAAAGCGTCTAAAAGTTAGCGACGTAGCGGCGTAGAGGCGGAGTGACACACCCGCCTGATTTATTACGTGCCTTATAAGATTTGGAGACACGTTTCGCCTTAATGAGAACTTCAAGACGAACACTACGCAGGTAATACGGAGCGCATTTAAAACTTGAAACTACTTTTGTTTAATTAAATTAGCAAAAAGCTTTGGATATGAGTTTGGTACGCCAAATTTGATAATTCATTCTCTCGTATAATTGTTAATTGACTTGTGTAACAAAATGAGATTATCAAGTCGACTGTATTTTTTTTACCTCAGTATTATTGACTGGGTAAACCGTTTTGGTGATTCTTTTTTTTCTTCGTGCTTCCCGTGTGGTCCTATTTTAAATTGGTCCATTTCTGACAATGATATCTGTGAGAGAACCACATAAGTCTTAAATTTGCATTAGGTATGTGCGCGACAAATGGAGGAACAACTTAACATCGCGCCAACCAATTCCGATTATTATTTTTTTTATTGAAAAGGATACACTTCAAAGTTATAGTGAAAGTGAGGTTAAGTTCTGACTATAGGTTGAAAGTTAGTTTTCTTTTGCAAAAAATATATAATAAGGCCAAAACGACATGCCAGCACGCGCACGCAGGCTGAGTGATTTCTGTAAAGATACTTTACAGCCTGCAGCAAGACTTCAAAATTATAAAATTTTGATTATTTTAGTATAACAAAACAAAACTTTATGTTAAATAAATGTATTATTTACTTTTTAGTTTATTGTTTGAAGGCGGTTTTATTTTGTTATAAATTGGCTTGTTTTTATGAATAATATTCAAGGTAGTCGTGGCGCAGTGGTGCAAGCGTAAGACTGTATGACGAGTTGTGGTTTCGATTCCAACTCAAGAAAATGAAATATTTAATATTTTCATGTTCTCTCTCTGGTAACGAGGCAAACACAGTCCGCCACTTAACTCGTAATGCCTCCAGATTTGGTGGAAAATGGGGAACGGAAGTGTTGTAATGGAAACGGATCGTCAAAGCACTAGGTTTCAGGGTGTCATGCTTTTTACGTGACCTACCTCCAGTATCTGAAGATAAACAGTATTTTTCGTATAATCTTATTTCGAATATTTATTACATATATGTATTTACCTCTGATTTATATATTTAACCGTGACGCCCGACGGTAAAAGCGATAGTTGTGGTGGTTTGGTTCCTGGGCCAGTCCAATGGTTTAATTCCATTTCTTTACTTGGGTAGTGACAAAGGCTCAAAGTGCAGCATTGAGTTCCGGCTTATACACTTCCCAGAACCTATCCTGCTACATATGGAATAGAACGTGCAGCTATTTCTAATTGGAATTTATTATAACGTAATTTACAATATCACACTTTCTAAAGCACATTGAATTCAATTACGAAGTATTTTAATCAATAGAATAGTCAGCAAGGTGAGTAAAATGTAGATAATTAACAGTGTTAGTTCCCTAGCGTCAGAATTTATTTGAGTGGAGATGAAATTCCTTAACAAGTCCAAATTAAACCCGGCTCCTGTCTCTCGATTTGAAACAGGCACTTAAGGCTCGACAAAAATGCTTAGGGTGTGATAATTTTTTTTATTAGAATCTTGGAATTTTAAAGAGCAAAACTCTCGAATAAGAAATGCGTCGGTGATATCGACCTATATATTTCGCTAGGCTGGGCTGAGAGGTCTTCAGCCCATGCATAATCTCTAACTCTGCACTACAACTCCAGGAAACTTTTAAAACTGTTTTAAATTGTGGTCTATGTACAATGTTGAGGCCTGAAACATTATTATTACGTACGTTTAAAACCATATGCATTCTTTTAGCTAGAGGGAACCTGGGAACCAACTAACTACTTCTATTTCCCGCTTTCTACCAAATTCATTACGTGTTGAGTGGCGGAATTGAACGCCGTAAATAGGTACATATTTTTAGGAGATATATAAAATTTTACTAAATAGCTATACGCCATAGCCCACATATGCCCAAATAGGTAAAATCTCGTAATTCAAACACATAAAACAAGAGATAAATTTTAAAGCCTGAAATATTAATATACAACATATTGCCAGCTGCTGTTAGCATCCCAATCAATGTATGAGCAAATCTAATAAATCATTAGCAAACGCAATTATCAATACAACAGGCGACCATTGACGTGCAAATGATGGGAAATGCAATACCTACATATCACACAAAACGCGCTATTGGATATCGAATTTAACGACCGCAAGACTAATTTTAATTTAGTATAGATATTTTAATTTATATTAGTGTCATTGTTAGTAACGGATTTTAGCCGCTGGTTGTGGGCATGGTTTTTTTTTAAAGTTAGAATTTTTAAACATATTAAGCATATTTCAGTTTCACTGTACGTACATAAATTTGGAGTTGAAAGTAGGGAAGAGTGTTGTCGTATCAATATGATCTTTCTGGCAACCATCCATGATTTAGAAGGATTTATTCATTTTACATTTCAATTACTTATAATATATGTTTACTTCAGTAGTAATTTTGTTAAAATTTGGACTGATCCCTAAATTGGAATAAAACAAGAATTATGGTATCGATATAAATTAGGAGTTCGGCTTTACTTAAAGCCTAAATAAACCGATACTCAAAAATATCATCTAATTTCAACATTACACACATAGGTCAACCTCCTTTTTTGAAGTCATTTAAAAAAGATATTATATTAGGTACCGGTAGAACAACAAGTGCGATATGGTTATTAAAAATTAATCTATGATACGTCAAATGCTATCATAAATCGTGTAAATAAACAGATAATGGCTAATTAAAGTGATCATACTAGTAGCAGTCGCTCAGATAAGAACAAAACGGCTTGTATTACTTTTTTGTTGATTTTATAATGAAGAAAACTGTCAAATCTATTATAAAGACATTTAGTTGAAGATAAAATTTATAAATAATATAGATGCATATCTGCATATCATGTCTTTTGAATTAGAAATGTTAAAGTACTAAATGTTTTGTTTCTGACTTTGATAGAAAATATTAATGTGACTAAAGAAACTAAAAACTTCAAAACAAACCAAAATAAATTGTAAAATAAAATTTAGCAAAACCACAAAACACTAACAATCATAGACGTCGTAGGACGAATAATATGATAACGATAATAATTCACGTACGAGTATGTGAAAGCCAGCTGTTGCGGTCGTTGCTTAGTGAAAAGGTGGTGCACGCAACAACACGTTCATATTATAATTAGTTACAAATTATATATTATAATAAGTAAAAAGCAGCCAAGTGAGAGTCAGACACATTTGTGAAATGGTCTGCACTAACACGCTATATCCCATCCCGCACATATCCATACTACGCAGAGGGAATCTGGGAACATTCCTGGGGTTAAGGCACTTCCCCATTTTCTGCTAAATTCTGGAGGCATTGTATTTAGGTGACTTCATTCAAGAGGCGCGAGTTCGAGTCTCGCTACGTTGAAATTTTCGAATCTTTCATAAAATATTACCAATTTTTTTGCTTAGAAATATAAATATTAATGCTATATGCACTTGCGAACCGCATTAAGTCAGTGGCAAGAAGTCCTTGTCCTTTATAAAATATTCATCAACTTAGAATAAGTTGACGCTTAAGTGTTTTATCGGGAAAACTTAGTTCATTACACTTTTAACAAGCGGAAAGTTCCCTTGGAACTAGTGTCCACAACATTTTAATTTTACTTCAAAGATTATCGGTAGTCGCTTGTTATTGTGTTGTTTTCTTGTTTTTTTTACTAAATGGTTTTTTCTCTTGTAGGTTATATGTAGAAAAACATAAACTGTTGTCACCTGGCGCAGGGGCACAACAGTGCGGCTGAAAACGCGATAGATTATGTGTTCGATTCCCACTCTGGGGAATGAAATATTTAATATGTTCATTTTCCTCGCTCTTGTAACTAGATTGGGAAAATGGAGAACGGAAATGTCTTCACGGGAAAGCAGTGTCTTAATTTCCTCCCTTCCCTCTGCCTGAGTTATTATTGGGCTTTTAATAATTTTACATCTGCAGTAGTAAAAATTAAAGGAGACTAAAAATAAAAAATGTCTCAAAAAACAAAATAAAAATTAGCCTTGCCCAAAGTATAACTACAATAAATCAACAAACAATGTAGATACATTGTAAACATGCGAATCGCGAAAAAAAAATTTGTTTCATTTTTATCTAGACACGGCTCCAATGGACGCTTAAATTAAAAGAAATTGGAACAAAATTTAACATATCGTGTGCAACCAGATGAAATTGCTCAATTAGTGAAGAAATACTACAATATTACTTTTTCGCTACTGTTTTTTTCGCGTTATCTATACATGCTCGTTGCCTTTTCCAGTTTCTGATGATACAAAAGGTTGTCTCATTTGTACGCTCAAAACATGCAAATTGATAACAGAGTACAGAATAGCTATATAAATCTTTTATGTTTTAAATATAAAGTTATACTTTATCTAGCGTTTTGTTGAGGAACTTTAAATGTCACGCTATCATGGCGTAGCGGCACTGCAAGCGCGACGGCGAAAGTAGGATCGATTCCTACTCGGGGAAATAAGTGATTTTTCTCTCGCTGTCGCCCGATGCGTAGAGAACAATTTCTCAATCTATCGTTCTGCATCCTGCTGAATACAAAATACTTCTGTATCTTTCTTCTGTATTCTTCTGTATTCTTTCTATTAGCTTTACTCTTAAAGCTAATAAAGAAATTTTGAATTAGTTAAATTTATCATCAGTAAAAAAATAACAAATAAAACATATAAATTACCAAGTGAAATTAGAATACGCGACCATCCGACACGCGCTATACAATAAATAACTAAAATACATACAAACAAATATATTGGTTAACATAGGTATACAGTGTAACAACTAACCACACAATAACGGAAAATATCCGTTATCACTTGCAAAATAACCATGGTTGTCCGGAAATAGCACCATTTTGCGGTGCTCTGGAACCTATGTCTTATCTGTTGTGACTACATTTGAAATTACCTTTTATGCTATCAGAAACAACATTTACCTACCAATGCAGGAATATAATGGTACGATTTCAACTTTACCCACTGACCAAGAGATCTTCCTGACTTTGCCTGGATTTTTTAAAGTATAAATCTATGATAAAAAAGCAATGAAAAAGGAAAATTTGATTAGATTTTGATTAAAAAATATATATATATTGAATGACAATTATAATTTGGCATGTGTAGATAAATATAATGATTAATAATTACTAATCTTTACTAACATTATAAAGAAGAGTTTTTTACTAAACTACTATTTCGAATTGAAATATTATGTTTGTGTTGGATAGTCCATTTATTGAAGAAGGCTTTATTTAGACTATATTACCTCACGTTTGTGTTTCAATGTGATACTTTCATTTAACGACGAGGGCGAAGTCGCAGATAAAAATTAGTGCATAATAAAGAAAAGGATATAGGTTAAAAAAAATGTTTTAAGTAAATAATTGAGTGACCCTGATATAATTTTATACGTGTTCACATCTACAAATCACTTTTACCTACCTAACGTCACCAGACTATTAATTTAATTGGGTTAAGCTGGAATACATTAAAGACTTAAAATCAAATTTTATTGAAAAGTAAAACACAGAAACAACAATAACAATAAAAAAAACAAAAACACTTAATGAAAGCGCGCTAAGATATGAAAACAATCTTCTTGATTTGATTTGTTTATTCCGGAGCATGATTCGCGTAAATCAAAGTAATGTCGACTCTAAAAGAAAGGTAGTTAACGTTTGAAATTCAAATATTTATGAGGAGTAAATTCGTAGAACAAGCAAAAGGGAGGAAAATCGGAGGGCCCTAGAAATAAATGACTGAGACTTGTGCGGACAATGGCCGACTGTGACTCGCTTACTTGGAATTAGCTACGAAAATGTTTTTGTGCGGGAAGTGCCGAATAATAATTTAATGACATTTGGAATGGAGGCGTAATAAATATGTAACATACTCGCTACTACTGAGCATCTACATATTTATCACTGTGAACGCTGAACGCTCCTTTTTACATCAAAGGAATCTGTATTAGATATTCCGCTCGTCTGCCAAAGTTGTTCTTTAGTTGGTGAGGGGGACATAAGTTGTTTATTTTTCAAGGATATAACAAAATGTAAGTTTTATTTAAATATAAAAATTTAAGTACCTACATTTTAAGTATTTTTCTATTTCTTTATTATTTCTTATACATAAGTAAGGAAAATAAAATTCACGAAATATATTTCCAACGATTCATAATTTTCCTACAACTGTTTAAGAAAGAACCAAAAATAAAGTTTTAAAACTGAAATTAAAGAAAATTGAACGTGCCAGTGCCATTATATGCCAACATTATTGACACTTCTAGTCTAACAAGGCTAAGAATATTCAATAAATGAATGTCTTACCTTCACTTCGTATATTTCTAGTGCACTTATGCGACACAAATTAAATTTTCGTACGTAGTGGAGTGCCTATAACTCATTTATTGTATGCAAGTCCTATATTTATTGTATTTAAGTATACATTCAGAGGAATATTTAAAGACTTCAATGTTGTAGTGTAGCGGGACAACGTAAGGTCATACTATTAAAATAATTAATCGCCATGGTGACACTCTAGGTGCTTTAGACAAAACACGGTGTTAAGGTCCGCCACTCAACAGGAAATGCTAAGAGAATTCGGCGGAAAGTAGTCAACAGAAGTGCTCTAATGAGAAACGGGTCTTAACACTACCCAATGTTAAAATTCTGTTAGTACTAAGGTTCCAAGTACCCTCATATGTGCGGGATTAAAAATATTTTTTAATAGATTATACCCGAATTATAAAACTTCTTATTTTTACGGCAATCACGACATTAATAATCAATAAAAAAGCAACAATTTGTTACCAAATACTCCAAACGTCCCCTCCATATTGCTATTGTTTATTATTATATTTGGTTAATCAAAAAAACGCGTAGGCTACATAACGTTTGGGCAATCAACTCAGCCTTTGTCTGTAAATTACAATTTCTTTTTTCAATACACCAATGTTAGTATCACGATGTAGTAAAAGTATATTAATTTTCTATTTTTTTTGTGTAAGCCAAGGATGAAAACGAAGGAAAAACAGAAGAGACAAGTAACGTATTCTCACATTATTCGATAACTATAGAAACAATAGAAAGCGTAACCCAACCAAAACCAAAATTAAAAAATGAAAAATCGTCCTGGGCGCCCAAGAAACCGATGACTGGTTGTTGAGGTGCACAAAATGAGAGTAAATGGACTAACTACCAAAGATGTGGAATGCCGTGCAATGTGGAGTAGATTTGAGTCAGAACTGCACTGGAAAAAAAACCCGAGAGTTAGGATAAAAGAAAAAGATATAGATGAATAGCACAATGTTAAGTCACACTTAACATTGTGCTATTCATGATGTAGGATATGTGTGATGAAGACGAAGATACATTTGTATAGAATAAATTACAAATGTGTTCAAGGTCCACTTTGTAAGAAGACAAAAGGATATTTAAATTTCAAGAAAATTGTTATACAATCACCTCTATGCTCTAATATCATCTTTTGAGAGACTTTATTTCTCCAAAAGGCAATCATCATGAATATCATCATTAAAATATATCATAAAAGTTTTATGCGTTTTCTATAATGGTCCATAAAACATTTCTATGGATTTTCAAAAATAAACTATATAAAATAACTAGAGCATTAAATTGGAATATAATATTTAAGTGAAACAAACGAGATGCAGTTGGACGGTTTGGTTATGGTTACAAATATTATCGAAATTAATTTATAATACTCGTAAGTAAGTATTAGTCTTATTCCGCAGTGTCAATAATTTATTCATTCAACAAATAATGTCTCAATTAAACATGTTTTCAATGTTCACAATTTATAGCAATTGTTTTATCAATAAGTTTTGTTAGCTAAATTTAAGTTAAATAATAAAAACAAATACATCAACTACCTTTTATTTAAATACATAAAATTTAGAGTTTCACATTATATCCTATGAAAATTAAATATACATATCGAAATATGCTGATCGAGACAGAGCCATAATATAGAGTATCAAATAATATGAATAAAATATCGCTTACGCTGAAGATAGCCGCTATTTACGACGGGATTCCGTTTGTTCGCGGCGATAAAACAAAAACATCTGCCACCGTAGAAATGGACCATAATAAATAGAAGCAGGCAAGTACATAATATGGAAGATATTCCATAAATCAGACAATACCCAAAGAAAAGGCAATATTGGAAAGTTAGTCTCACGTGAGACAAAGAAGAGGCTGGGAGAATACCTCGACAAATGGCTAAAAGAATTTGTTCAGATAATTTGCGGGATATTAGAGGCGTAAGCTTTATTACATGAAGTATTGTGGATCAATAGGGGGCACAAACGTGTCTCACGTGTACTGTACGCGACTGGTTGTAGGTTCGATTCCTACTCGAGGAAATTAAATATATATGTTTAAATATATTAAATATAAATAAGAATTATAAATAGCATTTGCCTCAATCAATACAAAATTTCAATACATATAACAGCGCTGCCACATATGTCGTCATGTCGGATACACATCGGATTACGTACGTTATCTTTAGACAAACTGTGATGCTGTCTTGTACTAGAAAAACTTAAAAAGTAAAGTACAGGTTGTTTTTATATATAAATCTGTTACAAAAATCAGTACAAGATAACTGTTTCTTTTTTAAATAACATGATCGGCTGTTTTTAGACTTAAGTGATGCTCTATAATGTAATATCGATTTCCCTAAAAAGCCACATGTAACAGAAATATTATTATATCGGTTACATTGCGGTATGCCTCAATATATTCAATGTCAAGTAACCTTAATTTTATTATAATCATTAAAATGATACTTTACAAGCTGCAGCTTTACGCTTTTTACAATATAGCAGGATAGGATAGAGAGAGAAATGTTATTTATAATTCTTATTTCTATTTATTTTGTCAAAGAAAAAAAGATACTGATATTTATATTGCATGTTTGTGTAAATTTTTAGGGTTCCGTACCTCAAAAGAGAAAACCGAAACACTTACAGGATAACTATGTTGTCCCTCTGTTAAGAGCTAATATTAACATCAAATATTCAGCTCTATAGTCCCATAGAACAAGTGTCTAATCATGACTGTGTTAATAATCTATAAAAAACACTCCTTGTTTTAGTCTATACTGTATTTGAACCCAAAACTTTCGCGTAGCGACAATACCCACAAAACCAAAATATCGACAGCTCAATGAAGTAATAATCATCACCATTCATCATCACCACTTAAACCTATTACGCGGTGAATTAGCTTAAGTGGTTTACGCACGCACACCATATAATTGACGGCGATGTAACCCTTCCTAACCCTAAATCGATGATTGTTCCTCTAAAGATAATTTTCACGCTTCACTGATGATTTAATATAAATGCACTGAAAGGACGATTTTATTTGACGAGGGTTCTGAAAATTGCCTTTTTGTCTGTCAGGGTGGATAAGGTATAGTCTTTTTTTAAGACACTGTATCTCTCTGAATATATATATTGAGCAGTAACAAGAACCTAGTGTTAAAACACTCCGTTCTCCACTATCTTAAAGGTATTGCTAGTAGAGTGGCACGACAGAAAAAAAAATATGCGAGTCGTAAAAATTTTTTAGAGTTTGTAGAAAACCTTCATTCTTAAATGTGCTATCAGAAGAAAACATTTACGATTTTCCTATAGAAATTTTGTTACTTCTTTAATTAAAAATATGGAGAGGCCGACTTACAGTTAAAGGATGATTTTTTTTAGCATTTTAATATGATGAATGTGAAATATAATTTTCAAATTTTATAAATAAAACCACATCTCTAGACCTAACAACAAGAGATTACGATTTTATTGAATAACATAAAAGCAATCAAGTTTATCCAGATAAATATTATGAACACAGTCGAATACATTCTGTATCTACTTACATGCTCGTACATCATTAATGATACTTATATATTGTCATATTTTCACTGGTAACAATTCACACTTTATTGACACCCTAACACTAGGTTCTCTCTGCATACCCTACCTATACCTATAGGCGGGATAAGGTGTAAAGTGGCTTTTTTAATATTTTATTATTCTAAGTCATATTAACGATAACATTTTATTTAAATTAATAAATTTAAAAAAAACCAACTAACTAACAACTAACGTACTTTACAACATTTATTACAATAAAGGGAAAGCTACATACAAATCTATCCCGTACAGTTAGTTGGATTCGTACATACTACATTCATTAGAAGGGAGAACAACGAGGCCTGTTGTTTTACTGAAAGCCTTCGTCCCGATGCTCGTTGTGTTGCAGAGGAAGTGTTCACGTAATCGGCTTGGAGCGTAGTGCACTTTGGCGATAAGGGCTCGCAGCGCCAACGGAAATGGACTTGTATAGACGTTCGTATAAAGAGTTTTCTATGATGAATAAGCCTAGGTCACTTTTCTCTAATGATACATTAGCGAGTGATGTGGGTTGAGTGTGTATTTGAAGATATTTATTTTTAAATGGTTCTTTGTTCGAGGGACTTTGTAAAACTTAAACGAGAATTCGGCGGAAATTGGGGAACGGAAGCGTCTTAAGGGGAACGGTGTGTCTTAGCACTAGGTTTCCAGATTCCTTTTGCCAATCCTGCTATGTGCGAGATAGAGCGTGAAAATGGAAATAAATAACTATTGTTTAAAAATTGTAAGCACTCGTCGCCACTATCTGAGCTTTACCTCACCTAAATCCACAAGAGCATGTAAAATGCGTTCGCTTTCTCGATACGATCCGTCTGTCACAGCAATCGAGAATGTACCGTCATATCAGTTATTAAAATATTATTACTCACAGAACTCGTTTAAACGCCAAAGTAATATGTTATTTGTATAAAATATACATAAATCTGTCAAATAATATTTTATTTGTTGTCCAAATTACTTAAAATCCATGTGACACCCGTTTCTCGCTGTATCCTGCATATAGCAAGCAAAATCAACGCCGACGTATGTATTAGTACGAGGAAGAGAACATAACATAATTTGTTACCTCGAGTGAGAATCGAACTCACAACCGTCGCATTTACAACCAGACATTGTGCAGCTGCGTGACGATGTAGGCCATCGTGGTATATTTTAATCAAATTTAAATTACTAGGAAAGTAAAAGTAAACAACTAAGTTGTTAATTTAAACTTTCATTGAAAGAGGTATTGGGAGGCGAAGTATTTATTAAAAGTCACAGTGTACAGAAATTTTCTAGCCCAAGCCACAGTAGCAGAGCGTCGAGTTTTATTGGCAGATTTATTGGCCAATATTGAACTACATTTATACGTTAAAACAAAGTAATTACTTGTGTTGTAGAAAGTAAATACTAGTAACAAATGAGTTGCAAACCGATAGATGTGCTGTTGTATTTTAGTATACAGCTATTTTAATAATCTAGATTTATGGAAATCACGCTGTATCCCGTACACAGCAGGGTAAGCAGGGGGAACCTAGTATTAAGACACTCCGTTCACCACTTTCCGCCGAATTCTGAAGGTATTGCTTGTTAAGTCGCGGAACTCAACGCCGTGCTTTGCCTCGACAACTGCACCGGAGCGAAGAATATGGAAATATACATTTAAATATTTCAATTTCCTCGTCGAAGCCAAAAGTATTTGATTCCATTAGGCACATGGCCTTACAACAAGCATTTTTGAATAGTAAAAAGAAAATACTATCGAATTGAGAATTGAGAGAAATTAAATGTCAGTAGTGTCAGGTCCAGTAGAATTGATATAATAATTATGTTTTTGACTTTAATGATTTTAATAAAAACCTTTAATGATTTTAATAACTACCTTTATATTTAAAAGTTTTTTTTGTGGCTCTACTTTTACTGATCACTCACACATATGCAAAGCTCAGCTGAAGGCACGCGAACTGTTGTAACTTTGCCTAATAATATATTATGATCATTTTAAATGAAACGAGTAGTCACTGAGTCTACCCGTGACCACGGACTATTGCAAAGTGCTCGAAACGTCAAGTTTCTAAATATAAATACTATCTAAGCTTAGATTATTAAATATGTGATATTAATATAAGAATTAGTCTTAATTTTAAATTGTTCAAGTATTCTAAATTCAGTTCTGACATTTTCGTATACCTAGTGCTTTTAATGTTTTGCTATATTTAAATATCCGTTTGACATATAAAACTAGTTACTTTTTTATAATGTGTTTTTGTAATTGGGTAGTCTATGCATTCTTTATAAATAATTAGCCTTACTAAAAATATCAAGTGACTAATCAAAGGTTGAAATGTCACATTAAGGACACATCGTGTTCACGCCGTTATACTGAAATAAACAGAAGTTATAGACTAGATATCAGAACTAATTTAAACAAATATAACTTTATATTAGGGGCTTTGTGAATTTTTAACTTAGTTAAAAATACTTTAATAATGATCAATGAGTATTAAACATTATAAAAAACGTACGTACTGATAATTACGTTACAATAAATACTTCACGCATAGCAGGTTCAACAGAGGTAACATAGTGTTAATGCTTTACGTTCCCCATTTCCCGCTTAATTTTCGGAATATTGCATGAAGAGTACAGGCACGCAACCCACCAGTTTGTCTACCAATGAAAGAAAATGAAAGCAATTTTAATTGTAATCATTCCCTCGAGTAAGTATCGAACCCACAACACGGACACGGTCCCACTGCGCCACGACGATAACAAACATTGTTATGAAACTTGAACCCAAGTACGATTTTTTTATTAAAACATAAAAAAATATGTCAAAGCAAGAACGCTTATTTCACGACAAAGGCCGTAAATACGGCGCGCACCAAGTCAGGCATAACGTTCCGCCCATTGAGTAAAGTACGGCAGCCACTAAGTTAGGCGGCATTAACGGATACCGAAACTTGGGCAACTCTTCGTAGATGTTATGTTAGTTCTTAATGTGTACATATATATATATAGTATATTTAAATTACAATAAGTACATACCTGGCATTTTTTCAGCTTCACACCGTATAATAGATATAGCGGGATAGTCAGAATCAACTTAGTGTTAAGACACTTCATTGTGTAAGTAAATAAACTCACCGCCGCACTTTGTCTTACCAGAGATAATTCATTGCCCGAGTTTGGATAAAATGCTCTTTTAAATCTAAGATCGATCTTGAGATGCTAATTTCATTCATAAGTTATTAAGTATAACTAATTCACAAGTTGTTAGTTATAAAGATTGAGTGTTTTATAAACACGGACGTCATAGTCAATCGCTCCACTTGTCTACGATTTTTACATCTATAAATAACTATACATTATTTGTTGTTTAATTAATTTTACACTCTCAATTAAAAAAAAATATGAATAAACAAATAATAATAATATAGATCATTGTAACAAATTAACTTTTATTTAAAATTATTTCTAAACGTTAATAAATCAATGTTAGAATATAAAATTGTGCATAAATTACATTACATTACATACTTACATCAATCCCATGAAATATATAAAAACTCGAAGCCTCGATGGCTGACGAAACGGCAAATAACTGCAACAACAAAATGTGTATACGTTAGCAAATAAGTGATAACAATAATAATAAATATACTTTATTGCACATATTGCTTTGGATGTTAAATTTGTATAAAAGTGGGCGGTGCGTTAAATAGAAAATTTACATACTTAATTAAAAATATATTAAATACATAATTCAAATACATAAATATATATATTACATAGGGATTATAGAATTTTGCATAGGGATATATCTTTACTTAACTTAACTTAACTTAACTTCACGCTTTATCCCTAGCGGGGTAGTCA
>DWAO01002552.1:0-15733 GCA_018230605.1 Heliconius congener | reverse complement strand
GACTTTGCCGTAAAATATATTCTTAAGATATTAAATAAAAACACTTGCCTGCAACATATCACTATATATCTTCATATAAATACATATACTCATATATACACATATATTTGTAACTCATTTCCTTAACGATCCGAGAGGTGACTTTTTGATACTCGATTTTATGTAACTTTTTATGGCTGAGATCGAATGGTTTTTCGGTTCGTCGGCTTTATACGATGTCATTCGCTGATTTTTCGTAATACAACAGTCATTTACATATGTACATATGTATACACATAATATACATATATGCACATATATAGATAAATAAACATTTAATTGCTTAGATATTAATAACGAATATATAACACGCCATTTCAGCCATATGCACGTGCAAAAATTATTGGTTCAGGGTTCATTTTTATAGCTATATTAAGACACTGCCGTTCTGGAGTGTGCAGCTCAACGCCGCGCTTTCTCTTATTAATTATTTCACTTACGCGAATGTGAATCGAACCCACAACCTGTCACGTCTATAGTCGCACGATGGAGAACTTGCGCAAGGACTGCCTCTGACGTAGCTTCGATCATTTCATACAAATTTTAATCGAAATTTCAAGTTAGGTGAAAAATCATTTCACTTTCTCTCACTCTGCAATCTATTAACATCCATAATCGTTTAAATTTCATCAAAACATTAAACCCTAGATTGTCTAGAGTCTAGACGGACAAAAACATTTCAGTCAGAAGTTGGTATTGGCCTCCAGATATATGTATGTAACTGTGCGATATTTATCACGAACTTTACGATGAACACTTGGTGAAGATTTTTTGATACGAATAATATTAAGAGTTATAAACTTTGAAATTGCTTTGAGATAACTCGATCTTATAGGAATGTAATAATTGGCTTCGTATCATTATTTCTATAATAATCTCTTGTTATCCACTTGTACAATTTTACGATTTCCTACAATTTTATACACTATCTTTTTAACCTGTATGGTCTAATGGTTTATTGTTGAACTTTCAAATTTTAAGATTTAAAATTTGAAGTTTAAGCGAAGCAGTCCCATATTAGGAAAAAGGTGAGAATAATATCTGGACACTAGGCTGTCACAAAAAGTCTTACAAATTAAAGAGATCATAAAATTCTAATATTAACATTTAATACTGTTAGATAACTACCGGAATTTATATGAAAAAAACTTTATGTAGCTTCTCTTTAAAAAATACTGTTGACGTTCCCAAAAAAAAAAGAAAAAACAAATTAAATTAACATTATTTAAAAGTATGCAAAATATGCAAATAATAATCCACGCATAAAGTATCAACTGCATTTGGTCCGGTAGTTTTTGAGTTTATTCGCGAAATCACGACTGACGTCGCTTTACGAGTACGCCCATATAATAAGCTGTCCAACCGTAAAATTTTCATTGAAATCGCTCCAATGACTTTTCAGTTTATTAACGTATGTTCAACGCTTTATCAAATAAAGATACAAGTCCCAAAGGATGGAGATTAAAATAAAAATTCTGGATAAAAAATCTGTTCAATGTTTTTTGTGGCTGTTTCCTTTTTTTTATGTGAATTCTGTTGATTAATTTTGTACTTTTCTTTTAATTTAGTAGATGAAATTCATTTAAGAATTAAAATAAGAAGGTGTTCAATATGTTAGTAACATATTGAACACCATTATGGGTCTACATATTGCTAAGACACTATGTTTCCATTAAGACGTTTTTGTTCCCCACTGTTACTAAAAACAAAAAAACGTTCTTAACCAAGTATAACAGTAATAACTGGTACAATAATATTATTTATATATTTTGTTAACATTAAAGCAAAATTTTGGGTTTCTTTAAATTAAATTTGGGTCCATTGTAAATTTTGAGAGATAATGTGAACATTCCATTGTCTGAAATGAAGTGAGATCTCGCAACGTAACCTTTATCAACATCACAGGGGAGTATGAAAGTGTACGGGAAGTGAAAACCTTTTAAAATGTAAATATATTATCGATTTAAATAGTCTAGTTTTAAATATAAAAAGCATCTTATAAGTAAGCTCGTTACACAGCAAATTGTTGATTTGTGACCTGAGTGCTATATTATAGTAGTGACTTTTATAGATTATGTATTCCTATTATCGCTATAACAAATAATAAAAAAAAAAACAGAATAAAATAAATAATTAAGATACATAGATTAAGTACCTGCGCTAGTCCAACCCGCAATTAGCCGCTTTTTTTTAAGTTTCCCCGTACATCTTTAGTAAGGCAGAATAACAAGACATCAACTTGTTATTTCAATACGGATAGTAAACAAATTGTTCGTCATGGAGTTGTTTAACAATCGCAATATTTCAGCGACGCTGTTATCAGTATTTCTATATTACTTCCTTTTGTAAACAACACAGCTTATAAGATTTCTAAGACTGTCTGTCATTGTAACTACTTGGCTAGATCTTGGCGATAGATTTGATATCATGCCAGGTCAAATGTGCATCGTAATCTTTTTCCAATTGACTGACAGACAAACGCACAGACGTAACTATTAGATTAAGAAAGATGAAATTTAGCTAGGTAGGTTAGTGTGTAAAGGAGGTATAGGCATAGCAAGAGATACAGTGAACTGAGGGAGGCTAAATGTAATTTTGACTTACAACTAATATTTTTATTAAGATAATAAAGCTCTAGCTGATCCTAACGTTGATATTGAAAAAAAAATAAAATAAAATCACGCTGTATCCCGCATACAGCAGGATAAGCAGAGAGAACCTTGTGTTAAGACACCCCGTTCCCCACTTTCTGCCGAATTCTGGAGGCATTGCGTGTTAAGTGGCAGAACTCAACGCCACGCTTTGCCTCGACACCAGAGCGAAGAACTGGAAGTATAAAAAACTTAAAACAAATCAGAAAAAAGAGTGTTTTTTTTTCCACCGATATATCGGTATTTTCAGACTGAATAATATATTATTCAGTTTTCTTTTCATGTATTTGAATAAGCATTCACATTCATAATATTTAAATATTGAAGGTAATTCCGGTCAATCGTTGCGGTAAATCCCCGACCGCTGAATTGACTCTATTCATAATAATTATTCTGATTTTGACGACAGTGCTATACTATTTATTGTATAAAATAAATATGTGTGTCTGTTCAATTACGTATTATTTAGTAAACAATATCTCGTCACTTTGTGTAGAATTATACAACGAAAAATCTCTACATTTCTTACTATAATTTTTTTTTAAAGACATTCTCTTGCGTTATCCTCCACTTTTCTAGTAACCTTGTTATATTTCACGCTTCCATGCCTAGTTGTCTTGTCTGTGTGCTGTCTCACTGACTCAGCAGCGATAGAAAGATTAATAAATTATAAGCAATTATTAATTGGATTCCTAATCGTGGAATTAAATTAGTTCAATTTCTCACCTCTGGTAATAAAAAGACAAAGCATGGCTTTGATTTCTACCACTCAATATGAAATTAACGTGTTTACACAACACTGTATTGGTATCCACCGAGTGGGAATCCAACTAAAAACCAGTTGCGCTTACACACTAACACTTGTACCCGTGGCACCACAATTGGGCCTTATATTATCAAACTTATCACTACAAAATAACCCAACATTATAACATCTTTGAAATACTTACACAATATATATTTAAACTCACAGCATCCCTATTCTCAGATGACAAGACACCGTCCTTGAACCCGAGCGGGAGTTGGCTATGGAATTATTAAGTGGAAAGAGTAATTGAATTTTGCTCTCTGTAAGAATATTTTAAGGGTAACTCATAAAATATTTATATGTATATTAAATAACGTTTCGTTTCAGTGTAATTGTTTTTTTTTGTTCGCGGCGTTTTAGAATTTAGTAGATTAATCGTTTCATTTCAATTTTACCTAAAATAACATAAAATGTTTTTAAATCTAAGTAGTTATGTCATAGTCTGAACTGAATTTTGTGTAAAATACGATATAATATGTATTTATCTAGTGTTGTTAAATAAAGTGCGGCGTTAAGTTCTGCCCAAAAACGCTACTAAGAAAAATTTAGTTATAAATCTATTTCTTTAACTAATCCACAATACCAGAGATAAATGAAGATAAAACAAATAACGAACTGCTCTACCAAAGAATCGAAATTCCAAATGCGATAAAAGAACACGTCAACTGAAAGTACAAAAAACTATTACAGTTTAGATAAATGTTAGTTTTAATAGAACACATTATTTCCCAAGATAACAGGCGAGTAAACATCTCTCCGACGTTCTTACATTTGAACAAACACTACATCCACATCCACGTCCACAACCGTCTCGGCTTTTACAAACGAATTCGCTGCAAAACTATTAAATTCTGAATAAACAACTTTCTCATCTCATTATTCTAATTAATGTTTCTTTACGCTAGGTTCTTAAGTTTTTTTTGGCAAAGGAGACTTAGGAACCTAGCGTTAAGACATTTCATTTCTTGGTGAAATTGCATATTAAGTTGACAAACTCAACGCTGCACTTAACCTCGTTACTAGAAAATACGAGGAAATATAAATATTCAATATATCTTTTGCTCGAGTAGGAGTCGAATCCACAACCTGTCGCGTTTACACACACACACAAACACATTTGTTCCTGCGACACGACTGGCGTCAAATCTGTGTGTATAATAGAAAAAATACTAAGAATATCTTTTATACACAGACGAAGCCACGGCAAGCCGATAGTAGGCAATAATCCCAAATCGGCCTAACTTTGCGAACAGACGGGGGATTAAGAAAAATTTCAATTATACTTCATTGTACGTAGAGGATCGCAGCGTTGGGATTTTACTTCCTCCTAAATCAAACCACAGAAAAGTGTGTCTATATAAATTCCTTGATTTATATAAATCTTTTCATCCATATAATTAAATTTTCTTAATATTTTTCTTAATTTTTTATATCTTTGATTTTTAATAATAAATATAATACAACTTAAGACCAACGTGGCAAAGGGCCTAAACCTTGCGAAAAAACTTAACAGGTTTTGGGTAAGCTCGATAGGTTGTGGTTTCGATCTGCCCGAGGAAATATTTTGTTCTTTTAATCGAAGAAATATTTTTATTCATATAATATTTTTATTAACTCGCTCTGGTAACAAGACAAAGAGCGGCGTTGAGTTCCGACATTCAACAGGCTACGCCTCCAGAGTTTGTCGAAAGATGCTGAACTGAAATGTCTTAATGGGAACGAAGCTTACTTAACACTCGGATCGCAAGTTTCCTCTGCCTAACATAGGGTATATGCAGGATAAGCATGAAGGTAAATAATATAATAATGTATTTTTAAAAAAAACATTTTTTTAATAACAACTGTCCGATTTTTAGTAAAATATTTTTTTACTTTAAAATTTTTTTTTAGTTAATTTTGGCAGAAAGATTCGATAGGAAACAAATAGTTAAAGTTTTACTAGAAGTGGTGTTGAACCACTTTCTTATTATTTAAAAAATTAATGACTAAAGTCTTAATTTGTTAGACTGACAAGTTAGTTATGTAAGAATGCCACTGCGACATAGATTTAACGGTTTCAATGTTTTCCAAACTATTTTAACTTGATTAACAGATATTTCCATCAAAAATATTATTATCATCAGTTTTAAATTACCTTTGACAAAAATCATGGGACTGATAAACCGAATTAGAGCCAAGAAAGCGATTGTTAAATCGATTTGGCCATCTCGATTCACGTCTGCGTTATCGATTTTATGCCATTGAAGTTAATTAAGCTAAGCTCGGAACTTTGCTTGGCTTCTATTTCTATCTTAATCGATGTTTTATTTCCGATTTTCTATGTTTAAATATATTTGAAAATTTTAAGACTCTTTTAGATTATTCTGAATCCGGGGTACGCTTTTCTTCAGCTTTTTATATAAACAACGAATATGCTAAAACTAATTTAAGATCTACTCCGGTGCCAAGTTCTGTAAATAATCTTAAAATAGATAAACTATTTTACACAATAGTTTTTTTTCTTCTTAAGTACAAATACTAACAAATGCACTCAAAATTTTTAAATGATAAAAGCCACATACAAAAAGTCACATTATAACTCAATACTGACGTATGAAGTGAACTATCTTATTTATTTTCCTACTGAGACCCATTCGTGGTTCTGCTATTGATCTGTCACCGCACATTTGTATCAAAGATTTATTGTGTTTCAGACAAAATGGATAGCTACTATATTACAATAGGGTAATGCTTTATTTTACGTAAGCTTTTTAAGTTTTCTTCAAAAGTGAAATGGTTGAGGATTTTTTAACCGACTTCTGCAATAAAAGGAGGTTATTAATTCGACTGTATTCTTTTTTATGTTTGTTTCATCAGAAATGTTGAGTGGGTAAACCGATTTTGATGATTATTTTTTTTATTTGAAAGCATTAGCTTTCCTTGTGGTCCCATTTTTCATATGCAAATTATGTCTTAAATTTGCATGAAATATGTGCGTGGCAATTGGATTCATAACTCAGTATCACCTTATCGATTTCGATGACGTTTTTTTTGGAAAGAGTACAAATAAAGAGTAGAGTAACGAAAGTTTGGTTAAGTTTCAATTATGGGATCCGGTTGAAATTAAAGAAGTCGGTTTTGTTTTGTTAAAAATTATAGTTATTTGGGCTTAGGACTAGGCCCCAGGTTCCAATTTTGCAATGTGCGGTATACAGCGTAAAGCTGAAAAATATAATTATATAATATATACTCATCGCGCCATGTCTTGGAAATTGGATGGTGCGTGGGGAACGGAGTGTCTAAGCTCTAGGTTTTCTACCTAGACCACTCCTGCTATACAGGATACAGTGTGAAACAGCTTTTTTGTAAATAAATATAGGCGAAAAATAAAACATAGAATGACATTTTATAATCATAAATTCACTTCTACCATTCACAAAGAACGTGAAAATACGATAACATTTATTACATATCATCCAAAGCTCCAAACGTAGAGCCAAAAAGCTTATGAGCCTAAAAAAACATCGCGAAAACAATACGTATACTGTTCAATGCATTTAAATTGTATTAACTTCTGTGAAAACGATACCGAGTTGGCAAAAAACCAACGGAAAATAAAAAACATCCAAGTTGACAATGTGAACTTCCATTTGCAAAGTTAGGTACATATTGGCTCCGGCTCGATTGGTTTACTAAAGTACTTTCTGATTAATTGTATGGTTTCTTTGAATTCATTTTTGTTATAAATAGTGGATATTATGATTGAAATCTAAAGTGAATTTAAAATCGGTTTACCCACTCAACATTTCTGATGAAACATAGAGGCCGGCGTAGCGGTACAGCGTCTGACTATAAATGTGGTGGTTGTGGGTTTGACTCTTATTGGAGGAAATAAATTATTTTCATTTCTGTGCTTTGAGATAAAGATGAAGATAAAGCGCTGCGTTGGGAGGTTTTGAACGGAGTGTCTTAATAATTAATTTCCTCTTCTTACCCTGCTATGCGTAAGTTAGAAAAAGGGGACGTTAAGTTAAAAAAAATACGTTACATTATAGCAAAGTGATTAATACTTATTAAGAAAACGTATGAAAAATTTAACGTACCAGGATTTGAACCCACGTCTCTTTGGAAACCGTTAAAAAAGGCGCGGGTTCAAATCGCTATGTATTTTTCTTTCCTAAGTGTAAACACGGAATGTTATTTAAAAAATATTAAAAGTGTCTGATTAAATTTGACAGTGCTAGGCTTGAACGACCTTCCCTCTTCTGTTATACTTCAAGCACTTAACACCGTTTCTTGATTGGCGGAACTCTACGCTGCACTTTACTATACCCGAGGGAAATTCTTAATATAAATAATAGTTTTTTTTTCAGAGTAAATCTACAGCATAGTATTAATTCACAAATATGTCAATTTCATCACGATGGTGTCAAATTTATGATATTCATAAAATTAGAGTCTCAATTTAAAATTGTGAACCCAAAGCTATTACCGGGAGGGCATCGTCGTCCCATTGATAAATTTTACACAAAGAGTGTCGAGGGATTCTTAAAGAAAAAATCTACAAGATTAATTATCTCTAGGGTACTTAAAAATTTTGGAGGAAACAGACACTTTTCTTTTGAAAGTCCATTTTTTATATTTCTGCTATGGAGTAGACGGAGAAAGCTACAGAATATCACCTATCTATTTTTTCACACAAAATATATATTTCTTCATGAATAATTTTATCTTTTAGAGGCCGTCGTTTACAATCGCACAGCGTGTGCTTGTAAACGCGACGAATATAGAGAATTATTTTCAAGTCTCTCCTTACAAGACAAAGCGCGGCGTTAAGTTTCACTACTCCCCAAGCAATGTCACAAAACCAGAACAAAATATGGGAAACTATTCCGAGTGGTAGATCCCACAACCACTGTATCCACTCAGACGACGTACTCCTATTTTCTTTGAGCAGCCTACCTATTAATAGTAAAAATCGTCGTAATTGGTAGCTCTCTCAAACACTTCCAGACTCAAGGATTGGTTGCGTTCCATTATACCTTCTACTATATAGCCTTGAAAATGTCTTGGTCAATAATAATTTAGTGTAACTTTCACCCTTATTTCGTTAGCCATAAGATGTACAATCCCAAAGTATGAGGATAAGACGTAATTAGGAACGAGGATGGCACTTCATCCTTATAGGTTGGTCTCGCATCGAAAATGCTAGGTTCAAATTAATTAGACTTGGCCGTCTGTTAATGGTAGGTCACCTTTGTAATAATGCTTTTTGAAATGTCCTCCTGAGCTCAAGAGCTTCGAGAGGGGAAGTTGTCTATTGTTTAACTAGCTTTTAACTAGTGTTCGTTATAGTACACCTTGGAGTGGAGTTGGGATCGAGTTTTTCATATGTTTTGCTGTCCATGATTTTGGTTTCAGCTTAATTTTTTTTTGGTTTGGCAAATATTTCAATATATCAACTGTATCATGATTAAGCAACGTAGATAGAGGGGAGCCTATGATTGAAACACTTCGTTCCCCTCTCATTGCCCAAATTGAGATTCTACAATGTAACAAAAATTGTTACCAGACCAAGAAAACTGAAATAATTCATTTTTGTTTTGAGTGCTGCTTTAAGAATTTGTATATTTCATCACTAAATATCCTAGATCACGGATATGTTAGTTTGTTTGCATTGACTTCTAAGCTGAAAGTTGTATTTTTAAGTTTCACTCGGGGTATACATTTATTTTATAATAAACAATAATTATACGTTATATTCATTAATTGATGAGTATTTAAAAGGTACTTGCAGTCCTAAGCTTAAATAGATAGGTTACACTGGTTCATTTACTTGATTTGTATTTCACAAAGTCCGTTTGAACGTCAGAGGCAATTCCATCAGGGAGTTTAAGAAAGATTAGCTGTAGACTTATATTTCGTAGGTATACATGTATATTTCATATCATTTAATACCGAAGCCAGCTATGGTGCAGTTACACATGTACTGTAAACGCGACTGGTTGTGGGTTCAACCCCCACTCGAGAAAATGAAATATTTATCTAAATTTATATTTCTATTTTATTGCTCTGGTGCCGAGGCAAAAAGGGCGGCGTTGAATTTTGCCACTCAAAGTGGAGAACGGAGTGAAGTGTCTTAACACTAGAACCCCTCTGCCTATCCTGATGTGTGCGGGATACAGTGTGAGATGATTTAATTGTTTTTATTTTATATTAACTTAACTTAAACTTAAGTTAACTTCACGTTTTATCCCTAGCGGGGTAGACAGATAGATCGGAGCGCCAAAAGCTACGGTCTCTACATACTTCTTTCGCCTCGTCCACTGCCATAAACCTCTTCAGACATGCCCTCTGGGGGTCCTCATGCTTTTTACGTGACCTTTCTCCAGTGTCTTTGATTCTGTGTTTTCGAAGGTCAACCGAGGTCTTCCCCTACCTCTCTTACCACTCACTTTTCCATCATAAATCTTTTTTGCCATTCTTTCATCACTCATTCGTTCGACGTGCCCAAACCAGCTGAGAACAATCTTCTTCATTCTCACAGTGACATCTTCGCTAGTACCTACCATTCTGTGTATCTCTTTATTCGATCCAACTGACTCAACAAATCCTACGAAGAGATCACATCTTGATTGGGGATCAAGATGCGATTGAAACGAACCCAAAGCAATCTCGGGTTGATCGCCTTGTATTTAACCGCTACACTAACCAATTGAGAGGACAATAATACACCTACACCTTGACAGCCCCGCTCGCTTTCTGGTACACCAGCCCAGAAAGTGACCCGACTGCCCGATAAATCGGTAGTGTCATTGCCCTTCCGCTTAGTTAACCGACAACAAGACGAGACGACAACCAAATCTCTATTATCCATCACATCTAATAATTAATATATGTATCTTTTTTTCCATTCCTCCTCTTACATTCCTCGTAGCTATTTGTAGCTTCGTACTCCACCTCCTGTTTTTCCGGACATGGCATGTTGGGTGGCGGTCCCCAACGCAGCATTCGTCACCACTTATTACACCAGCGGGGACCTAGTGGTGCGCGTCGCCTTGGGGGGACGTCCTAGCAGTGCGCTCTCGCTAGTTGCATGTAGCGGATGGAACGTTGCAGCCCTCGTAAGGGCTGGCAGGGGTCCATCTTGGACCCCCTATATGATATTATTTATTCCTTTTTTATTTTTAAGTGACAGTAGTACATTCTGCCTGTAGGCTCAGTGGGTGTAGATTATTCATACTTTTGATATTATAATAATAACATTTAAAATTACTGTCGTTTCCCTGTTCTTAAAGCCACCAATTTATTAGCAATGTTTAAGTATTTTAGTGACTTAACATTAGATTTGCTTTGTAAATTCTACTGTATTATACCAAGATAAAGAAACCTATTGATGATATCACATTTTCAAAATTTCTTATATTTACATATTTTGTAATTTTCGACATGGGGTTAGGAAACCTGGTATCAGGATTCTGATTTAATTTTTTACCCACATTCGAGTTATTGAGGGACAAGACGCAATCGATTTGTTTTACCAGAGCGCGGAAGCCTACTGCGCCACGACGACTTTCAAATCCATTTACAAATTTTACATATTAATAAATATATTTAACATTTATAAAATGTAAGTGTAAAATATTTATAAGAATAGAAACATATACAGAATAACACTTTTCCCCATTGGTTTCTAACCCACCACTACTGTGTGCTGTCAGAAAAGTCCCAACTTTGCCACGACGGCATATTAACTCCTTACGACAATGTTTAAACTTGGAAATAAGTTCTTAGAACTGTATGTATTTTAAATTTCCAGTGCTATTTCCATATTATAATATTTTCAAGCTTTTCTCTTTATATATATAATATATATTTCGTATAATGAAATGTGTTGAAAGTTAAAATTTCCGTAATATTTCATATTACGGATTCAAATGGAACTCAAAAATTTTGACTTCTTGAAACATTTTCATTTATAACAGCGAGAAATTGAATATTATATAAGTACCATCAAATTTGTCGAACCCGAATATATTACATTGGAGCATACCGCCTCTATATATGTATGTCAATTTTAATAGTTTAATAACAAAATTAAAGGCCAATCTAAATCTTTCAAAGAAAAAAAAATCTATTTTGAATTAAATGAACTGGACTGTACTCAAAAAAACTTTGATCTGCATAATTTTTGTATAAGGGTTATATGATACCTTCATCGATTTTTTTTCAGATGTTAAAAAAATAGGGTTAACATAATAAGTTCTTTGATTGTCATGATTATTACATATTTTAAATGAAAGTATTTTAATCGGAGTAATCGCGTAAGATTATACATTCTTGGAACATTTCCGACGTTTGGAACTTTTTGCAGTAGTTCGTGGCCACGGGCAGACTGAGGTGGCATTCGTCTGTCAATTGACATAATTATTATATCATACTATTGCCAACAATTTCTTAATTGCCTCGCGTGCCCTTTTTTACTACCCTTGATTCCTGCAGAATGAGTTGACTGTCGTGGTAAAAAGTTTCCAGCTATCCTCTCTATTGAAATTAGGATGTTTTTATATTTCAATAGCCTCGCGGAGCATTCTAGGAATGTATCTGCTGTCCTTAGCGAGGAGTTGGGATTTATCAGACCTAATGTACTGGCTGAATTCATCATATGGCCATACACAGCTGATTTCGATACATGCGCATTCTGGATATCAGAGATGTATTCCTTCACCCTAACACCGATGCTTCTCCTTGTTTAACCGATGTATGAAAAGCCACAGTCACAATCTAGTGTGTATACACCTGCACTCTGTAAAGGAATATTACTTTTCACCGATTTCAAAAATTGACTCACTTTCTTGTTAGGCTTGAATATGGTTTTCATGGAAGCTCTTCTTAAGATGTTTCCAATCCTGTCTATAACATCCTTCATATATAGTAGAAGTGCCGGCTGTCTTTCTTCTGTGGGTGGCTTGCTAGTATTCTGACAAAGCTGGCGGGGATCTGGCAGCTTGTTCTGATGAAGGGCATTCTTCACCTGGCAGAACTCGTCCCCTAGGTGTTCAGCGTCACAGAGGTGGTGGGCTCTCTGAAACAAAGATTTGTCAACGGTGATGCGATTCACCATTGAAGTATCTATTAGAATGCGTGAGTTTCCTATATACTGTGTGGGCTATTGTGCCATTGGGATTTCTTATAACTAAAACATTAAGGAAAGCTAAGGATTTATTTGCCTGTAATTCTATTGCGAATATATAAATATTGTCTGTAAGTAAAATTGTAAAAGTGTCATCTACGTACCGCTTATATTCTAAGTAGATAGGGTGCAGAGCTGCTTTTTCACAGTAATGTATAATCTTAAATAAACGCGATTAATCTGGTTAAAATAGTTTTATTTATGGTTAACATGTTTTTTTTATTTATATTAACCTCAATTTATTTATAATACAATATAAGCATTACAACCACTATTCACTTCATGATACATTCAATAGCCGTATCTATAACAAGCCGTGCCTGAGCAATCTGTAAAGGCGGAGAACACAAAATGTACAAAGCAAATAACTTAGTATTCAAGTCACACTGTTTAAATTTGAAACGAGTGATATAATAATTTCAGTATTTCAAGTACACTTTGTGTTGTATTGTTTCCTCCGAAATGCACCTGAGCTTTATTATATTTATTGGATTAGCTTTTTTCAAGTTCACGATGTATCCCGCACATAGCAGAGTAAGCAGAGGGAACCTGTTAACCTAGTGTTAATACACTCCGTCCTCTTTACTACCACTTCCAAACGCCAAATTCTGGATGCATTATTTGAGTGCTAGAACTCAACATCGCACTGCTTTATTTGATATAACAAATTAATCATTATTTTGGACTACCCTTTACCTGCGGATTCATCTGTGTGTACAAATAATTATTAACAATTTTAATAACAGTTGTGTATCATAGATATCCCACCTATAATCCTCCGCAATAAACGTACCTAGTCTTCAACACGTAAATAATTTCCAATTTATATTAGTATTTTTTAAGATTACTATGTTCAACCAATGAGTCTTTTAAATATAAAATTTTGGACAATAAAGTGTAAATAAAAAAAATAAAAAAATTATACAAAAAGTAGTGACTACAATCACTACTTTCTTACTTTAGACATATAATGTGGAGAATGGAGTGTCTTAACACCTGGTTCCCTCTGTCTACCCTGCTGTGTGCGGGATACACCGAACTGAAACTGATTTTTAGATACCTATAGACCAAATACACGATACATATATTTTAAAAGAGTCATAAAACAAAATACTATAGCAACAGCTGGTCTGTCTCTATCAAATATGCGTTACGCGTATCGTATCTGTGTGACATGGCTTGTTTATTAACAAACATGTCCCGTGAGGTTGCGTTACAATTGTACCTAGTCGTACTGGCTTTAAAATTATAATTATAGTACTATTTGAGGCTAAGTTGTATGGAAATTATATCAGAATTGTCAAATGCGGCGTTAAGTTGCATAATAAATTGCACAATGAGGTAAGGAAAGAGGAAAATTGATTATCTTAAAACTAATTTCACAATTTAAAATTAATTCTAAATATAATTAATTCAGTTTCACGATGTATCCTGCACTCAGCAGAGTAGGCAAGTGGTAAAAGACACTTTGTTCACTATTTTCCGCCGAATTATAGAGGCATTACGTGTTGAGTTCCGGAATTTAACGCCGAGCGTTGCCTGGACACCAGAGCGAGAATATGAAAATAATAAATATTTCATTTCTTCGAGTGAGGA
Source organism: Heliconius congener (assembly GCA_018230605.1). Classification (NCBI taxonomy): domain Eukaryota; kingdom Metazoa; phylum Arthropoda; class Insecta; order Lepidoptera; family Nymphalidae; genus Heliconius; species Heliconius congener. Next base: position 1,467 of record DWAO01002552.1, on the reverse strand, counting down.
TCGAACCGACCACCAGTTATATTTAGTCACACAATTGTGCGCCTTTGCTACGAATGGCTACATATAAAAATATTACATATATACATATGTATATAAAAAATATTAATGTTCATACGTACATATAATACAGTGAAGAAAATCTGAATGTTACCCTTCCTCGAAACGCTTAAGAAAAGCGCCGTTGATACAAAATCAATAATCCTTGACGTCTCGTTTAAATGTCGACCGCAAACTGACGACGACCGACGCGGCGATTGATGACGACTCTTACGATATCTTTCGATGATTTTAGTTAAATATTTAAAAAATATATATAAAATTACGTTATTTTGATTGATATACCTATAAAGCTAACATGTACCAGTGACTTCGCTCGCATTGTCTAATAAACTTAACTAATATTTATGTTTGATACTATTTTAGTGCGAGAACTAACTCTAATAGCAAATATTAGTTTGATGTAATCTTACTCGTTAAATATACTATCCAATACAAAAATGTTTTATTCAATTTAAATTAGTAATTCCTGAGATTAGCGCAATACTATAGATCTATAATTTGTTGCAAATGCAAATACTCGATAATGATAGGTTCATTATGGTTCATTATGCTGCTTATAGATTTTTACGATCTAATGTTTTTTGTGTCCCGCATAAAGCTGGGTAGGCAAGAGAACCTAGTGACTCTCCGTTCCCCACCCACCGCCCAGTTTTTCGAGATATTGCGTGTTGAGCAGCCGAATTTATCTCGCTAGTTAGGTAACCTCGCTTTATCTTATTACTAGAGCGAGGAATTGAACTACCCCGTTCAGGAATCGAAACAACAACCTTTGCATATACAGTCAGACGCCACGCCACGGCCATCCAAAGACTATATACTTATTTATATATAAAAAAAGTATTTACCCTTTCTCTTTATTTCTTTATCATTTATTCTAACATCAATTGTTCAAGAAACTCCACAAAATATAAAAACGGTGATACTTCGGTAAGACCATTACAGCTCGATGCTTATTATTTTCTTTTTGTTCTTGAAAGGTTAGCGATCTTAAATTTTGTACTAAATGAAGTGGAAAGTATCGTATCTCATCAATTTTAATGAAGCTAAGGGAAAAATTGTTTAAGAGTTACGTGAAGCTTAAATTGGGAATAATAAATGGTTTTCGTGTTTCAAACGTTTGTTTTGTAGGTATAGGTACTTGTATATATTATATAAAGATTTTTTTATGTACTTCAAAAATGTGTTACATTTATTATTTGTAATATCTAGACTACAAGAAACCATGAAGGTTTATCTAATTTACAAATGGGCTTAAATAATTTATAATATATTTTAACAATTGCGTAATATTTTACTTATAGTTCGTTCAATCCATATGTTTTGTAATTTGAACTGTTGAGTGTAAATATAACAGGTCTGATTTAGATTCGTACTTGGAGAAATGATTGTTTTTCTCTCACCAGTGCT
>DWAO01002551.1:0-15738 GCA_018230605.1 Heliconius congener | reverse complement strand
AGAGGGAACCTAGTGTTAAGACACTTCGTTCCCCACTTTCTGCCGAATTCTGGAGTCATTGCGTGTTGAGTGGCAGTACACCAAATACCAGAACGAAGAAATGGAAATATAAGATGTTGAAGTTCGTTGCCGCTCGAACATAAATATTTCATCTCCTCGAGCGAGGATCGAATCCACAACCAGTCGATTTTACACACACACTTCATCGATTTTACAGTCAATTTTTTAAAACTTTTTATATCTCATCTTCGTTTTAGGTTTTTATTATTTCACAGGATATGATTGACGCGGGTTCAAGTTTCACGTAATAACGATTTTACGCAACACCGAAAGGTGATTCACTTAAAATTATTTTATAGTATTGAATGTTTCAATTTGAAATACTATACGACTACAGTTTGTTGACATAAAATTGAATCTAAATTTCGTTACATAATATCCACTGCAATGTTATATGTTTTTTTCCCTATTTGTTCATGAATGAAAGTTCAATAACCTTATATTTATAATTGAATGTATTAAGTAACTAACTTGCTTTACATAAAATGTAGAGTATTATTTATCAATATAATTACTAGTGCGACGATTGACGAATCTACTAATCTACTAATCTACGAATCTACTAATGTGACGATTTACAAATTATATATATAAATAAGCTGTATAATATTTGTTCTTTTTAATCGACTTCTGTAAGAAAAGGAGGTTATCAATTGGAATGTATTTTATTTTATTTTCGTTACCTCACAACTTTTGATTGGGTGAACCGATTTTGATTCTTTCCAAGTAAAACAAACAGTGATAGTAATTCGATATTGTAGTAAGATTGTTGTAGAATTAGCTAGACACCGACTTCGGAATATTTATTTAATTATTGTTGTATATATTTATAATATAAGAAAATCAGAGTACGTTTTACTTCATGTTAACTAAATTTATTTTTTCATTTTTAATTTTATAGTTTATGTTTGCGCACAATTAATTAGATCGTCGTGGCTAACTAGCTCTATACGAAGCGTAGAGTCCCGTCACTTAACACGCAATGTCGGGGATTTGGGTGAAAAGTGGAGAAATCATAAAAGAGAAGATAGAGAGCTTCTATGTAGTAACAATAGGTATGTTCTCTGCCGGGATGCTATGCCGGGAAAAGTGTGAGCCGCGTAAGATAAGATATATGTACATTTTAAATACTAATATGGAATATTATATAATTATTTAATATTATTATGTATATATACCTATTACATATCGTTGTGTAATATTTAATATCTGATCAAATTTAGATGGATATCTACATTTTTAATAGTGCATATCGTTATATTGAGGAAATGCACTGGAAATTTATATTGGAGTGACAAGACTTTTTAAATATTTATTTCAAGAAACTATAAACAAAAAAATTTATAAACGATACTAAACAGGGCAACGAGTTCATCGCCACAATCATAATCGTGCTTACTATATTATATATTTTATATAATTTACATATCTACATAATATAATAAACGAACTCTACCGACTCTAGTGAAATATTGATATATCCATAATATAATAGAATGTATATTTATAGTAAAATACTACTCAAGGTCAAGACTTTGACTGTGATTATAATTTAATATTTTAAATAATTCGATTTAGTATCTGTTCTGGTCTCGTGATAGAGTATTTAAATAATAATTAAAGGTCGAAATTGGCCCTAGGCTCAAAGGTTGTCGTAATTGAAAATAAAGTACGTTTAGTAACAACAATGAGATCAGTCGTGGCGCAGGGGTACAAAGTGTGACTGTAAACGCGACTGGTTGTGAGTTCCTTCCCCACTTGAGGAAATTAAATATTTATTTAAATTTATATTTCCATTTCTTCGCTCTGGTGTCTCTCTCTAAAATTCGGCGGAAAGTGGGAGTGCCTTAACACTAGATTCCCTTTGCCTACTCTACTGGATACAGCGAAGCTGATTTTTTTTATAATAACAATGAATTTATGACATAACGAAGGAATATTGCCTAATTTATAAATTATAATAAAATAGATCACTAAAATATTCCGATTGTATAAAGTATTTTATCAGTATTTGTAAGAACTATGTTTTTTTTTTTGTGTTTATCTCTTGCTAACTGGCTGATTGTTTTTTGATGTTATGTAAAGAATTAAAATTAAATCAAATTAAATCAGCTTCACGCTGTGTCATATGTAAGAAGTTGAGTGGCGGAACTCAACGCCCCCCATTGCCTCGACACCAGAGCGAAGAAATGAAAATATAAATGTAAATAAATATTTCATTTCCTGGAGTGGGGATCGAGCCCACAACCAGTCCATTTTACAGTCACGCTTTGTGCCCCTGTGCCACGACCGGCCGGCCAGTTCTGTAAAGAATATATGTTAATATAAGTAAAGGAGTAGACTGTAGCTTAGAAACAGTTATCTGGCTTCCTCTTTATATAAGAGAGACACCGTGGTTGGTCTTACAGCAATATTTATCACATTCGTGGCGGACTCTGTACTAGTTATAACTACGTAGCCGAGATCGCAACATCGTCATTTGTTAAATTTACCTCTGGTCACTATTTAAAATCAAAATAGCCAAATATTGTAGTATATTTACACTATCAGTACAATCATCTATAGCTAACAGCTTTGTGTATGCAATTTTAGTAGTAGTAAAAGTTATACTTATATAGTTACTTATTATTTTTTCAAATAGAAGAGTAGGCAGAGGGAGCCTGGGAACCGAGTGCTCCGTTATCCACTTTGTACCAAATTCTGGAATTATTGCGTGTCGAGTGGTGAAACTCAACGCCGCGCTTTGCCTCGTTACCAGAGCGAGAAAACAAAAATATTCAAAATTTCATTTTCTCGAATGGGAATCAAATCCATAACCAATCGCGCCTACAGTCTCACGCTTGTGCCTCTGGGCCACGTCTGACCTCAATAGAAAGTTATATGCGACAAATATTAAAGTTGAATGAGCATACGAATAGTTTTCATTTTTTTTTAAAAACTAGGACTACCTTTAGTTCTTAATTTTGATTATATTTATAGTATCGAAATAAGTGTTTTTGCGATATAAACAGCTATATCTTTTTTATAAACAAATGTTATAATAAATAATTTTGTCAAATGAAATAATTTAAATGAATATATCTTTTACGCTGCAACAAAGACTGAATGCAATAAGGAAACTCTTAAGTCGTTTCTGAGACTAGCGTACACAAACGTACAGACAAACAGAAACAAACTTTAAAAATCAATTTTATAGGTTCAAATAAAAAAAACAAACAACAACAACAACATTGATAAACGTAGCCAATAATAGATAATAAATTGTACCCTTTACCTTCCATGTACAGACAGACAGCGATCAGTTATAATTTTATTATATATATCAATAGATATTTATATAAGCAGCATTTATATTATTTAAATTTTAACAAGTATACATTAAGAATATTTGTTTGAAATGATCTATATTTTCAACTAACATATATCCTTGGCCGGGGATCGACACTGAAGCGAGCAGCGTAACTAATCACGAGGTTATGCAACCATTACAGCCGGCGCGCGTTATACAATATGAAAGAAATGGGTTGCCTTCAGACATAGATATATTTACATATATAAATTTTTTTTATTTTTGGTCAATTTGAATCTTATAATGTAAATGTACGTTTCTATATATATATATATATATATATATATATATATATATATATATTTATTCTACTATATATATATTTATTCTACTACTTCTACTTAATATCATGTATAGATCAACGGGATTCATCCATGTTTTTCCTTCTTATTTAGGCGAAAAAATGGAAATTCACTTTGGAAACGCGTTTACAGCCAGACGCTATACTTGTGAGTTACAACAGTCCCGTTTTTCCGGGACTGCATATTATATATTATCGTAAAAATCTTCCATAATTATATTAATGTAGACCTTCAATATAAACATATAATATGCTTAATTTATATAAATAGAACAATATAAAAACAAGATATTCGAATTATATTAACTTCATCTACTTATAGTTTTATATAAAAAAATGTAATATTATAAGCCGTCGAGGGTTAAATTCAAAATAGAAAAGACCACTAACCGCCATGGCGTTAACAAAATAGTAAATAAATAAATAAATAAATCAGCTGTATTCCGCACATATCACTGTAGGCAGAGGGAACCTAATGTTAAGACACTCCGTTCCCCACTTTCCGCCGAGTTCTGGAGGCATTGTGTATTGAATGGCGGAACTCAACGCCGCGCTTTACCTCGACACCAGAGCGTAGAAATGGAAATATAAATGTTAATAAACATTTCATCTCCTCGAATCGAGCCCACAACTAGTCGATTTTACAGTCACACTTCACGTCCTTGCGCCTCGACTGGCCTCTAATATACACTAGAAACTCGAAAATATATACTATAAATTTATATAATAGTTCTTAGTTATTGTATTAACTGTAATATGTAACACTTTTCTAGATATGTACGTACATAACTGCTCTATTGTAAGGACATCACTGCGGTAAGGTCAAGTACCTACGAGTTTATCCGATCTAACACAATCGATTTTAATGAAATTGATCGTTGTAATTTGCTTGACGTTTTACTATGTAATGTCGGTGCATTTTTTTATTACAAAAAAAAATACTATCCTCCTCTAGATTTCACATTTTTGTTGTTTTTACATTCATGTGGAGGAATTTGGATGTGTTATTCATATTGAGGCCACTTGTGGCGCAGTGGTACAAAGTGTGACTGTAAAACCCACTGGTTGTGGATTCGATCCCCACTCGAGGAGATGAAATATTGACTTAAAATTATATTTCCATTTCTTCGTGCTGTGGGGAACGGAGTGTCTTAACACTAGGTTCCCTCTGCTTACCCTACTGTGTGCGGGATACAGCGTGAAGCTGATTTTATTCATATTACACTAAATAAATATAGAAGTAACTTTTAGCGCTTTCATAATGATTGATTAGTTTTTGTTTTGATTTTATTGAATTAAATTTGTCGATTTCAATTAAATATTAATTGTTTTATATATTATGTAATTAATATATCTACATTAAGCCTTCGTAGTGCATATGTAACTAAAATAGGTAATTGCGCTATGAGACTGCGGTTCATATATGTTAAAAAAAAGTTTGCAGTGTGTGCAAATAAAAATGTATAATGAAGTTTATTTTGGCAAGGATAGGCGGCTAGTCTACCTTGGTGTTCGATAGAGCTCGATGTTCGGGAGCCAGAGTTGCGCAACGCGCGGGTCAAGGCTGGGGAGGCGCCGCCCTCAATTTTGGTGATAAAAAAATTCCAACACATATTCTTTGTAAATTATCGGACTTCGTTCGACGAATTCGCACTATATAATCATTATTTGCTTAAATGATTTACTAATAAAAAATAAACAATATATATGGCTGTACGTAATTTAATCTACATGAATTATTTATATGTGAAATTTTATATTCGGTAAGCATCAAACAGCAAAGAGTATTTGCAAAAAAATATAAGAAACTAAATAAATATATGAAAGTAAAGTTTCATATATTTATTTAGCTTAGTGTGTGATATATACATGGTCTACAATTTATGTTAAGATTTTGTATAATTTAGCAAAAATATAACAACCAATTAAAGCAGGCGAAGCCGCGCGTGGATGGTGGGTGCCAGTTATTATATATTTTTTTATTGTCTCAATTTTCCTAATTATTGAAATAATACATTTCAAAAACGTTTGTCTCTATATATTGTCTTGACTTAGACGCTATACACTTTTAATAACTTAGAAGTAAACTTTCTTTAAATCTTTTAAGAATATATCAATACTATTAAAAAATCGATATTAATGATTCATAATTCAACCATAAATCTCATATTACAATATATTTTGTATGTACCTACTATATATGCTTTAGTAAACGAATACCTATCTACTGTAGTCGTTATTTAGTTCTGGCAATTCATAAATCAATTTTATTTCCAAAGATTATTTTTTTATTTTTGTTCGTAATCTTGCAAATGTGTTAGGTTGTATTATAAATACATTACGTTGATAGTGTTGTAAAATAATCGATTTATATAATCTTAAGAATGTGTTTGAGGCGCCAAACTTCTTTATATGGTACACATGGAGACCTTGACCCGCCTGATTACTGGTAAACTTGTTACAGTATCAAGAGAAATAATGATGAATACAAACGTCACCAGTGTGAAATGACTTTAAGTTAATTTAAAAAAAATAGAAAGAAAACTTGGCACTTTATAATTAAAGGATCTCCTAAGTCGTTTAGCTTCAGCGCAAGGTATTACGCAAAAGCTAAATCACTAAATAAACTAAATAATTTAGGAGATCAAAAATTATAGAGTGAAGTTATATCAGCGGTGCAGAATTTGGCGTTCTCTGCGTAAATAATTAGCAACTATACCTAAAGTATTTATATATAGTATATACGAATGTAATACATATTTTAAAAAATGAGCTCATTATTATGCTCCTAATGACTTCTTAAATGTATTATTTTTTTTAATATTTTTTATATACTGAATTTAAATTATTATGATTCCTGTGATATCTATAGTATGTACCTATCCAGTTTAGAAAAATAAACCGTATGAGAACTACGTATCTTGTCTGTCTTCATACTGTCATATAATATTCATAAATGTAAAAGGAAAAAGTTTACAAAGGTAAATAACGTAAAGATTAACATAAATAAAAATCATTAAATGATGATACGTACCTAATACGTACTTTAAAAATTATAAATTTTATTTATTGCATAAAAATATATTGTTATTAATTGTACATGTAGTACATACATAGATATAATTTTTATTATATTCTAGTATAGTGACAAAAATTATATTAAATGAATGTCGTTATTATGGTAACAAGGCAATGGGAATGAAATTGTCTTAATGGGGGACGGAGTGTCTTAGCACTGGGTAATCATATTTCCTCCGCCTACTCCGCTATGTGTGAGGCTAGCTAAAAAAACATTCTAATATTTGGCCATCCTGGCAAGCCGATGCAGTCAGATGATGTCATCGATAATAAAACCGTGTTTGGAAGGATATCATCAACTATATTTATGACTCTAATTTAAATATCTAAACTTAAAAAGTTAGATATTCTAAAAAATAAATGTTTTATAATTTTTATAAATACGACATAAGTTTTGTTTTTCTTAATCTTGTTTGCAACTTTTTTATAGCTACAAGATCTTTTTATTCTAACAGCTACATAAAAGTTTAGCCTTTAAAATACTAAATAAAATATTTTCAATTTTAAAACATGAATTTGCCTGCTCAGAAATTGGCGTCCATGTTTTTTGGTGCTAAACTCGTTTACATCGTTATTCGATTTATTCTTTATTCATAAATATGAGTAACTATTTTTTAATTTTGCTTTACTTCTTTTTACATTATATTATACCAATAGATTACTTCGTTTAACGTTAATATATTATAAAATATTCATATGAGTAAATTAAATATTAACTGGCTGATTAAAATATATTATTATATTTTAGTCAGCCAGTTGTGGCGCAGTGACACCGACTTGCGACTGTAAATGCGACATGTTATGGGTTCGAATGCTAATCAAGGAAATGAAATATTTAATATTTTCATTTCCTTGCTTTGATAACTAGGCAAAGCGAGGTTTTGAGCTTCGCCACTAAACATGCAATGCTTCCGTGATTCAGCGGAAAATGAGGAACGGAAGTGTCCTAATGAGAACGAAGTGTCTCAATACGATCTTCCCGGGTTTCCTATGTCTACCCTTCTTTATGTACGGAAACTGAAATAACAAAATAAGACTTTTTTAACTTTTTGAATAGTATTCTATTACAATATCAAAAAAATAGGAAAAACATTTTTTAAAGGTTTTTTTATAAGATAATATTTACTACTCTACCATACCGACTCCATTTTCAGTTTGTAAGGTAGAAAGAAACGTTACTTATCCGAGACGTTATTATTGGTTTAATATATTATACTTACATTAAGAGCTATGTTTCAAATTCAAAATGTGGTAGTTTTCAAGATCTTCATCTTGATAGAAATAAGAGATTGAAATCTTAGAAATACAAATGTTGTTTGTTTTTTTTATAGATAGATAAGATTGGCACTGGAACAATCATAGAGTGCTAAATACCAATTTAAGAGTGATTTATATAATTTACAGTTGTCAACGCTTAATGAAAAATGATACATGAGGCTAGGCTTCCTAGTCGAGATGCAAGGTCACCTTGACATCTTCACGATAACTGGCTCTTTGCTGCGTTTTATTTAGTTGAATCATTTTTTTTTCATTTTCACGCTACGTATCCCACATGTAGTGGGGTAGGCTGAGGGAGCCTATTGTCAAGATACTCAGCTCTTTCCGTTGAATTCTGGAGACATGGCGTGTTGAGTAGCGGAACTCAACGCCGCGCTTTTGCTTCGACACCAGAGCAAAGAAATGAAAATATTAAATATTTCGTTTCCTCGAGTGGGGATCGAACCCATAATTAGTCAAGCTTACAGTCACATGCATGTGCTACTGCGCCACGACCTCAATCTAATTGTTTTACTTAAATAGCTCATAACTTAATGTATTTAATAATTTACTCTTTACAAGACGTTTATAACTAAAAGGCGACGGTTGTGGGTTTGATTCCTATCTTAGGGAATGAACTATTATTAAATAATATTCTCATTTTCTTTAGTGCACATATTCGAAAGTGGGGAACTGAATGTCCTAAATGTTTTATGTAAGTACTTTTATTTAGAAATTAAAGTATTTTGTATAGATTAACTTATAAAAAACTTTAAATTTATAAATATTTTCTATTTTTAACAAGATACTACTTTATAGTAAAATGTACTAACTAACCGTGCTATTGTACCAACTTCAAAATATAGATGATTTCAAAATATGCTAGCTTGTCAGTAAAAAAATATAAAGTACTTAATTTTTCCCACATTTTACTATCTCCATAATTTTGCAAGACAACCAGAACCAGACTAACAAGAAGTTATTCAATATTTTTTATATTACAACGCTTTTACGCTTTTACGCTCCATCTAATTTGAGACTTTACATAGTATTGCCGGAACACATTTAAAAAAATACGTCCCCCAAATAGAATTTGAACTCCCCCACTCAAAACGAAACAGCTCTCGAGCGAAGCGATAACCGCAACAAATCTAATATCGCTTAGTACCAATAACATGAAATGCACATTGCATTTCCTGTGAGTATCATTAGCAAATATGTTACATAACCGGCGCGCGCAGACACCGGCCGGCGCCATACTGACATTAGCCTAAGGTCAAGGCGAATACTATTATCCTTGTGACGTCATGCGATTGCGCAATTTAGTGCATTTATTTCCAGTGTAGCAACTGATGCATAGATGCTTTCTAAATAGCAATGTCTTAATTTTTTTTTAACTTTTCAATAGCAATGTCTTAATTTTTTTTTATAATAGGTGGGTAATCATTCAATTATTTGATGTCAATTAAATTGGTCAGTTGTTAAATGATAATGTGATACATTAAAATAAATAATAGGCTAAGCTCCGTCAATCTAGACGCTGTTCAAAACATTTATAAAAAATAAACATACTATGCCAAGAAGAGATTTTAACTCATATAGTATAAAACAAGGAACAAGGATGTGACTGTAACGCGACGGTTGTGGGTTCGATTCTCACTCAAGGAAATAAATTATATATATTATTTATTAATATTTTCATTTCTTCGCTTCGGCACCAAGGCGAAAGCCGGCAAGAGCCGGCAAAGAGGCGGCATTGAGCTTCATCACTCAACACGAAATGCTTCGAAAAAAAAGTCGGCGGAAAATGGGGAACGGAGTGTCTTAACACTACAGGATACAGCGTGAATGTGATTATTATTATTGTTTAATTTAATGGCGCTGCCACGATATTTTAGTATTAATATTAAAACAATAATTCAAATAGAACTAACCGAAAAAAGAGAAAGCAAATACTTTTGTCCAACATCACGTTGGCTTGCACGTGATTAGCCATGCAGAGGCGCGCTTAACACCGACGGTGGTACCTTACCTGCGTTTATAAATAAAGGATTAGCCAGATGGCTAATGTAGACAACAATTATTCATATTGATTTTGAATTAAAATATTGATTTTGAATTAAAATATAAATGAATTAGGAATCTTGAAGTGTTGATACTATTAGAAACACTTGTGTAATATTATTATTATGCACTAGTAGCCGCCCTCAACATCCGTTTCTGTGGATATCGTGACCCTTTCCATGTTATCATTTACCACAAGCTATCATTGCACCTTGCTGCAGTTAGGCGAAGAGAACTCAGTGTCAAAAATCTCGTATCTCCGTGTGTCTAAATTCAAGACATTGCGTGTGAAGTTGCAATTACACGCCACAATGAACAAACTAAAAATAGTTTAAATGTTAAAATAATATCCTAAAGAGCGATCGAATTCGTAATTACAGTGCCACTGTGCAACAGTGACATAATTTACTTTTTTTCATTTGTCAATTAAAAATCAATTCAAAATCTTTCAAAGTTATAGGCTAAAAATATTTAATGTATAGACACATTTTGGATCACTTGGGGAATGGAATTTTTAATATTTTCATTTCCTCGTTCTGGTGTCGAGTTATTGTGTGTTGAGTTTATTATCTGTTGAGTTTCACAACTCAACACACAATGTCTCAAGAATTCGGTAGAAAATCGGAAACAAAAGTGTCTTAATCGCAACGGAATGTCTCTCTCGTGAAGCTAAAACACTGTCAATTATTTATGGTCTGTTAGTATGGGTTCCTATACTTTTTTTTAAGTAGAATTTACCTACATAGATGGAAACACCTTATTTCTTTTAATATTTAATTATTAATATCATATTGATAAAAAAAGTCAAGAAGTAATTCAAATCGGTGATTCGAGAACATAGAAACCCTATAGGCCGGATAAAGGCATCTTAATCCAACATCCGCCATTGACCTCATTGTGAGTTGTATACATAAACATAATAACTGCCATCGCTTAACCTAAGTGCATATCTGAATGTTGACAACCGGAGGACATTGTTGTTTGTCATTTGAGTTGTTCTATTGATAGAAATGTATATAGAATAATAAAGGTTGGGGCCGTGCACGTGTCGACTTGAAAAGTATCATCAACAGATTCGAATTTAAAGTTTTAAAGGATAAGTGGGGTCGTAGGGGCACAGTGGCACAAGCGTGTGACTGTAAGGGCGACGGTAATGAGTTCACCACTCAACACGCAATGTCTCGAGAATTCTACTGAAAGTCAGGAACGGAGTGTCTTAACATTAGGTTCCCTGTCAACTCTGCTATACTGCGTGATCTAAATAAAAAAATCATTTAAAAATTCGAATCTAGAAAATAGGTGAATTAACAAGCATACTAACTCATCTTTTACTTAGATTACTTCATCAAATGTACGTTGCGACGACGATTTATATAGACTTCTTGTCTAGTATGCTACTGGAAAATAATATAATATTTTTTTATAAATATATATTAAATAAATAAATTACCTCGCGGTTTTCTAAATGTTACTCGATACTTAGCCTTGTTAGGCGTTAGAGATGACCTATATTAACATTTAAGTACCTATAGCTATAAAAATGCTATCAGTACTATCTGATTAGGCGATGTAATAGTTAGATACACTCACCATTTATATTTTATATAATTTTTTAACATAGATATAGACTCTGATAAATTTATTATAGTTATTTTATTATATATTTTTTTATATTTCATTTTTAATAAGCTATAAATATATTTCCCTAATATATACATATTTTCTTAAAGGTTAAGAAAGTTGATCAAAAGCTTTTGAAAACTTTTTATTTTAATTCCTGCCTCAAAAACATATTTAAATTTTATATATGTCCTTATTTAGTGTCCCTATGAATCGGCCTAATTCTCAACATGGATGGTATGGACGTCTGTCAACGAAATATGAAGATTTAACAAATTATTCTCAAAAAATATATATATAAATATAACTATGCCATGTAAACAAAATAAAAACACAATTACTATTTTGCTTTCACTTACGAACCTTGACATAGACAAATGCAGTTATCTAGATTTGCGCTATAAAACTAACGTTACGTTACTATTATAATTTTAAATAAGTTTACAACAGGCCAGATGTGGCGCAAGGGCACAAGCGTGTGACTGTAAGCGCGACAGGATGTGGGTTCGACTCCTATGCCAAAGAAAAGAAAATATTAAATATTCCATTGAGTATTTAATATTTTCTTTCTTTGCTCTAGTGTTGAGTCGAAGTGGGAGCTAAGTATCTTAACACTAGGCTTTTGCCTACCCTGCTAAATGCGGGATACAGTAATATTTTAAATATGCTTAGCAAAGTTTATAATTATGTATTGCGAGGTTCTTTAAACATATTAATATAATTTTAAAGTCACTCCAAGTCATGTTTTATGTAAAACTTTTATAAGCAAAGGTTTTTTTACTATACTAGAGTAAAATAAACAGCAATCGTATACCTAGTTAGTTCAAAATGGTTGTATAGACAGTTTTGTTTTCTTGATTTGATTTTTACTAAAATAATTTAATTTAAAAAGGGACCCCTACTTAAAAGTTACTACGACTTACCTTACTCTGATATAAGTAACCATAACACAAAAAAAATAAGATGATTAAATAATGAAAATTCTTCAAAAGTTCCAGTGTCTTTTATTAAAATAGCAACATATACAATACATACTCCTATATAGGTACATATAGAATAAATTTATGACAATTAAGAACCAAATTGTGGTTGAACACCAGTTATATAAAGTTACGTAATCAAAACGCTAAATGCATAATAGTTGCAGAGATTTATTGCAAATATTCCGTTTTCCTTATCAACTCAATGCCGGGGTCGCCTTGCACGCTCGCTGCAATTTACGAACGGTTTAACTAATAACTAAACTCTTTGATGTTTTATGTAAAATAATATAGGTGTATCAATATCATTAAAAAGTGTTTATGAGGCCAGTAGTGGCGCAAGCGCACAAGTTGTGGATTCGATCTCGTGTCGAGGGAGAACACGGCGTTAAGTTTCGCCACTCAACACGCAATGCCTTCGAATTCAAAGCTAAATGGGGAGCAGACAAGACACTCCGTCTTAACGTTTACTCCTTCTACCTACTCTGCTACACGCGGGAAACAGCGTGAAGCTTAAAGAAAAAAAAATTATATAGATGTATTCGTGACCGAGGCCAACCTCTACCTAGTTAAAGTCGCACACGTTTTAAAACTGCGTATCGAAGCAAAAATTTTGCCAAACAAAAATGCAAAATTTAAAATAAAACGACCCTGAATTAAATATTCGAGAGGATAGCGTATGTGGCAACTTAAATACATAAATCATTTCGACATTCATACTGCGTTTGGATTCACGAGGCCCGGTAATGTCTTCGTTTCTAAATTTGACGCCGAAAAACGTTACGAAGGGTCCCAATGGTTACCTCATAGAATACATTGTACACACCATGAATAGAAATGCTCGAGTTTGTCCAATTACAATGACGGAGTAAGAACATTGATAAGTTGTGTAACGAAACCCTTGCGAAACCACCGGTGCGTAAGGTCACTATCGTCATTTCATTTTGCACGCTTTCATAATATTTATTTGACGTAAATAGCCTACCAAAATTCTATTTAGTTCTAATTTTTACACTCTTGTAAAACCAAGAAATTTAAATTTTATAAAATATATATTTTTTAATCTTTATAATCTAATGTCAAAACAGTCCGTTCCCATTAAACTGAAACTGTAAATACTAAAGTTATAATATATTATATAGTTATCATATTTAAATCAAAAGTTGAAATATTATTAATGTGGATTTACTTTGCTCTAAATAATTTGGTCCACTTAAGTAAGCTTACTTAAATAAATTAACAATATTTAAATATTGTTATTATGCTTAAGGATTATGTATACTTAGCATTTTTGATTAATAAAAGTTATATTTACTTTGTAAAATTTATTTGTTTTGTGATATGGTGTTAAAACTGCCCCCGCTATAGGGTTGATTGCAACATTTACACACATTCACTAAAATAGCCGAAACTTGCCAAATTGATTCAAGTAATGCTAGTTTTTATATCAATTCAAAGTCAAATTATTATATTTTTTAGTTTCCTACTTAACGAATTTCGTCGTTGCCCCTCTCGCTGTAACACAATGGACCCGACCCCGGGGAATAAATGGAGTGCTAAAAAAATTCTTGTCGTAAATATAAATAACTGTCAGTTAAAAAATATATTAATTAAATAATTTCTGCAAAATATGAAAGTTATACTTAAAAATGTAGGTACATTTGTTTGAACAACTTACAAATGTGATAATCAATTCGACACACATAAAGCCGTATACATATATTATATCCACACTGGAACACTACTAACGTGACTAAATTATTAAATATTTTTTTCATTGAAAGAAAATATTCTCTATAAGGATCCGCATAAATGATGAACATTGTGTAATATAAAACGACTACTAGATAATTATAATAAATTACAATAATATTCCAATCATATATGAATTATGAGTTTCATTTATAAGCCTATTAGTTGAATAGATATTTAAATATAAGCCAAATACACGTTGTTTGAATGGACTATTGTATAATCATTTTATAATAATAAAATTAGAAGTACATGTAACTAACTATACGATTTATTTTCGTGTCGTGTCAGTTATCAAATATGATAATATGAAGTCTTGACTTTTACTTCTTATCCTTTCATTGAAATTCAATATCCAAGTTACAAAAATATTACATAAATAAATCTAAAATGTTTTAAAGTTATAAGTAATATAAGAAAATTAATTTCTTAAACTCTTTGCCTGTAGGTAATGTAAATTTAAAGTTTGTCAATTCTTGTAATGAGAATAAAATTTTTTTACTATTCAATCAATCAAATATAATCCGTTCGGGGCAGTCACATTTCCTGTTTTCAAGGATTCTTCGATCTTTTCTTTTAAATTTTTAATAGTTATTAACAATTTCATAGAAATACAAATGTTTTATCGCCCGTTTACACTACTAAGAAGTGTAGTTTTAATTATTTTTTTTTGTAATAAAAAAAAGTTATTTATGAGTTTTTAAACTACCCTTGTTAGTAGTTCAACACAGCAATAAAATATATTTCCATCCTTTTCGTTTTCGTTACCTTAAGTAGGTTTTTTACTTAAAATATCCAAAAATCCCGCTTTTTACCGAGATAAAATCTTAGACCACCGTTGATCCGTCGATCGAATTCCATTATGCATAAAGGCCGTCGTGGAGCGTTCGACTGTATACGACAGTGGGAAATGAAAGTGTCTTAAATGGGAATAGAATGTCTTACATGAGGTTCCCAGGTCCCTTCTGCCTACCCCAACGTGTACGGGATACTGATTTAGATTTTTGAACCAATGATTTTTTTAGCGTGAAGCTAAAAAAATCATTAGTTTGAGTATCCGCAAAATGTGTCAGATTAATTTGGTAAAAGTTTTTATGGAACGAATGTACTTCTTGCTCGAACGATCTACCGAGACATATTTATTTGATTAAAATTCGTTGTACAAGAAAAATGTACAATGCATCTGCAAAAAAATTTATAAAATACGTTTTCGACTTAACTCTCTCAGCTTCACGCTGTATCCCGCACACTGCAGGGTAGGCAGAGGGAACGTAGTG
>DWAO01002550.1:0-15738 GCA_018230605.1 Heliconius congener | reverse complement strand
TTTAAAGTGTTATTCCACATTTAGGAAAGAAAAATATTTATTTAGAAAACGTATAAAAATTTGTTCGTAACGGGACTCGAACTCGCACCCTCTGGAAATCGACTAAATTATTTTTTCTAAAAAAGTATTAATACAACATCTATTATGTGTATTTAGAAACCTTACGAGTTTCCTCGTTCTATATAAATCTCATATTAGAAAAATTATTCTAGTAAGTAGATAGACGAAGCGCGGCGTTGAGATCCGAGACTCACCAAGTGAAAATTGAAAGATGTGTGACGAATGGAGTGTCTTAATATTCACTTTGTCGACTCTGCTGTATTTGCGGGAAAAAGAGTAAATTAAAAAAATGTAAACCATAAACTTATGTTTATTTCAGACTCTTCGCCATTACAGTATAAAATAATAATTAGTTATTAAAGTTATTATGTTAAACGCATTGTTTAAATTATTACCTATAAGTACATTTGTAGTGTATACGAGTAAAATATTTATTTTAATTATAAGGGTCATAGGTCGTGGGTATTTCCCCGTATTTTATATAAAGCGTAAGCATTCCTTTCTTATATTGACTCTACGTGTAGAGAAATATGTATATACTCTATGACACAAACGACGACGACGACGAACGTGACGACGAAGTCCAGCTTATTTGACGGCTCCAGTGGCCCAGATGTTAGGGACCGTGAGCTCACTTAGATTAGTCTAATTTTTGTCCGTGTGTGGGTCTGTATGAATAGAGTATTTCCCAGCCCTACAGACGGCAGAGAGGCCTAGGTTCGAGTCCCGCAGGTCGCCGTCCTGTCAAGTATATCACGTAGTGTATGCAAATTTTTCAGGGACAGAGTGCCCTCTTCCCTACCCACCCGGTGTTACTGTAAAAGCCAGGAGGGCTAAAAGCATTAACCACATGTTCGAAAAAAAAGAACTAAAATCATAAAAAAAAATCAAATCCGATTCACGCTGTAGCACACAGCAGGGTATGCAGAGGAAACCTAATGTTAAAACACTCCATTTCCCACTTTCCGCCGAATTGTGGAGGCATTGCGTGTTGAGTGGCAGAACTCAACACCGCATTTTGTCTTAACACCAGATCGAAATGAAAATATATATGTAAATAAATATTTCATTTCCTTGAGTGGCGATGGAACCCACAACCATTCGTTTTTACAGTCACACTTTGTGCCCCCGCGCCACGGCTGGCCTCAGCTAAAATCATAAATTCAAATTTATTATAACAATTTAATTAAAATACATGTCCCCAAAAGAGATATAGAGATATGGAGGTAAGGAGGCACCGGAAGCACTTAGCGCTATTTAATTAACGATGACCCTATATTACGTGAGCTCTTACCCAAAAGGCGGGTAGCGGCGAATTTGCTTCTACCTTCACTTGCGAAATATTTTTGCAACACAATATAATATTATAAATTATATGGAATTAGTATTGTCGCCTTGACAAATTTTCTCGTTAAATAAGTATAGTGTTACGTAAAAGGCACAAGCGTGCGACTTTAAACGCGACTGATTGCGGGTTCAATTTCCACTCGGAGAAATTAAATATATATTTTTATACGTGGCAAAGATCTGCGTTAAGTCTTGCCACTCAGTACTCGATGCCTTTTGGAGGCATTCGCCGAAAAGTCCTGAACGAAAGTGTTGTAATGGAAACGGAGTATCTTAACACAAGGGTCACAAATTTTCTTTGGCTTTCTTGCTGTATGCGCGATACAGTGTGAAGCAAAAAAAATTATTCTAGTTTGCGTGAACTACAAAACTTAGGAATTGTGGGAGATCCTTCGGGAATCGAATCCACAAAAGTCACAGTCACACGCTCGTGTGCTCGCTGCGCCACGACGGCCTCTTGATATATAATATTTCAAATAGATATTTCAGAGAGATGAGAGTAATAAAAATCCCAACATATGAGCCCTTGTTTTGCTCACTCCCATAAGCATTACAAAGGTTTAACTATTTGAATTAAACGATATTTTCTTCTTGAAAGTTAAACTTTAAAAATATCAAAGAATATCAAATATTCCAATGGTGTCACAACAATGGCGTTAATTCTTAATTTGTTTCTAACGATCTCAATTAATCAGCGTGTCATAGACCTGACGCTAATCCGTTGGCATTTTATCTGATCTGAGATCTGATCGTCTGCGAGGCGAATTAAAATATATTTATTATGCTTCAACCCTTATAAGTTAAAATGAGCAATGGCTATATTGTATATTTAATAAAATATAGAGAAAATACATTTAGAATGATTAACCACCAAACTTTCGAAGCAGGTGAGTAGCGGAACCCAACACTGCGGGTTGTTCATAGAAAATTTAAAAAAAATAATAAATAGCAAGTTATAAATAGCAATGGGAATTGAATCCACGTCTTCTGCATACGTTTAAACCGACCATGTCGCTAATCCTAAATATAAGAATAAAAACTTCTATAATATCAATCTATCTTAATACCACCTAGTATCATTATAAGGCCGTGAGAAAAAAATGAAGGCTTTGGCAGATCAAGTTCAATGTACCTAGTTATTGTATCACCGAGACAAATAAATATTATATTGACTAATTTCTTTATATATAAAACTCTTCCATTACTGACTGACTGACGACGCACAAAGCAGGGTAATCAGAGGAAACCTGGTGTTAAGAGACTCCGTTCCCATTAAGACACTTCCGTTCCCCACTTTCCGCTGAATTATAATAACTGACTATATCAGCATTAAATTTAGTATTGACACTTTAATCCTCACTACCCATTCATTTTATATAAAAATTCTCCCGAATAAATGTCGATAACAACCGCAAGCCTAGGTTCGATTCCCGTAGGGGAAACCCTTGCCACCGACGATATCCCCTCAAGCACCCACGCGGAATACTTGCCATTTTATATGGACTGAGCACCCTCTTTCCACTCAACCTTAACAGCATTAACCTTAAATTAAACAAAAAACATCGAACCCACATTCACTGCGCGCACCGTTAGTCACTTTCCCACTGCGTCACGAAGGCATTGGTTACAATACTTCTCTATTATTAAACTTGTAATATGGAATCATTAATTAGAGGTCCGCTAAGCTGTCATCTGACCAGCTATCGACGATCTCCGTACAATGGCCTGTAGGGTTGTCGCAAGAAAATAATAGAGAATATTCTATATATAATAATATATTTAAACTTCTAATTTACTTATATACATTTCCTAAATGTGGAGTAATGTTAAAATATATTATTTAAATCATTTTTTATACCATTATGCCTAACCTATAGATTAAGTGAGCATGATAAATTTTATCAATTTAACTTTGTCTATAGGTTATGTCTATACTATTATTATACAGTTTATGTGATTCAAACAGCGTTGATCACAGGAAATACCAATGATAGTTAATTTATAGTTTCTCAATAAATGAACTATATGATTTTTTATAAGCTACATTTATAAATAATCTAACATATTTCGGGCACTTAGAATACTTAATAAGCTAATAAATAATCCACTTATTGCATTACAAAGCGACAACCCTACAATAAGCCAGCGTCAGCCATCTTGAGTCCGATGAGAAGCAATTGTTAATATTCAATTGGGTATAATACGGATTCAAAATTAATATCTTTTTCATAGTGCCCAGTGATAATTCACTCTGTTCACTTATTTTGGTAATTAGTTATTAGATGACAAAATCCATTTTCAACACATTGTATATCTGGAGTGTTTTTAAACCCGTTGTGGCGCTGCCATTCATTGTTTAAAGGTAAAACCGTCACGATACGATTGTGAATACGATTCCCACTCGGGAAAATAAATTAACTGAAATCGAGATAATTAACTTATTTTAACTTCTATGTAATGATGATTTTCTATAGATACTGAAAAACTTTTTTTAAAACGATTCCATATTTTTTTATATTGTATAGTAGACAGGAATTTAGTGACACATCTCTCTGTTTATCGTTTTCTCGTCATTATTTGCTGTATAAAGGAATTCGACTAGTTTTAAATTACATAGCAGAAATATGATTCAAACGAGTAATGCGAGGAAACCTATAGACACGATGTGAATAATTGCTATCATTGTAATGCATTTTGTATGCAAAGTCTTTCTAGTTTCCAGTAAAAGGTATTAAAAGGAAACACGTTTCACGACATATTGATTAATATCGGCTGCCGACGGATATGGATAGTCTATATGAGCTATATTGTATCATAATAGAGAAGTAAGAGTGAGAGATAAGAGAGATAGGGCAAGACCTCGGTTGACCTCCGAAACCACAGTAGGTATTGATGTCACTGGTCACTTATAAAACTTGAGGACCTCCCGGAGCTTGGTGACAGTGGACGGGCCAAAAAGATATGCGGAAAGATGTGAAGAGACGAGAATGTTAAAGCAACGTTTAAGTAAAGTATAAAAACAATAAAAAAAAGTGAAATTTCTTCGAAGCCGTCGTAACCTTATTAAGTGAAACCATTTTTTTTTATTTACTTCATTTACTGCATATAGCAGGGTAGGCTGATGGTACCTAATCTTAAGACATTCCATTTCTCATGCGCAGCCCAATATTCGAGACATTGCGTGTTGACTGGCAGCACTCAACGCTGAACTTAGAAACATTAATAAAAATATAAATAGCCATTCTCCAAACTAGCAAACAAACCTACAACCAATCACGTTTACAGTCACAAACCGTCGCGTTGAGCCACAATAACCTATACCATACCAAACAAATTCTCCATACAAAAACATATAATTTAACTCATACAAACCACATGTCCATACAAATTAATGTCATATACGAAGTTATCACAAGAAAACGTGCGACGTTCAAAAGGTTACATTATCTCACGAGGTGTACTCGGTTAGAATGTATTGGGTAAGAATAGTATAATGTTGCCTTCTCGGTTAGTTTAGAACTGATGGTTTGACTCGGTTTTACTTATATGTTTTACATAAAAAAAATGTGTTCCGGTAACATAGGTGTGGGTTCGATCCCATAAATTGGGGGTTTTTTTTTCATTTTCTCACTCGTTCATTTTCTGGCTACATTGCCACGAAAACAGCTGCAATCGGTGGAAATACGAATATTTCCACCGACAACATAAGCATAACACGTATTGACATATAAACGAGCAAAACATGTTGGAACTTGTTCAAACATGTTCACAACTCTGTCAAGGAAAATAACAATGAGATGAAAAAGAATATTATGGGAAAAAAAACGCTCAAACAGTTTATCGAAATGAAAAAAAAATATACACATAAACTAGAAGTTAAAACTAAAAGGCCAGTCGTGGCGTCCGGGTAGAAAGTGTGACTGTAAACGTGATTGGTTGTGGGTTTGATCCTCACTTGAGGAAATTAAATATTGATTTAAATTTATATTTTAATTTCTTCGCCCTGTTGTCTAGGCAAAGCGCGACGTTGTGTTCCGCCACTCAACACGCAGTGCCTCCAGAATTCAGCAAAAAGTGGGAAACACAGTGTCTAGACTAAATTCCCTCTGCCTACTGCCTACTGCTGTATGCGGGATGCAGCTTGAAACAATTTTTTTTAGTTAATCGAAATAACAAAAAATATAATACACAGACACAGTACACAGACGTACATTATCATTTACTTTACCTTTTAATGTAATACTGACTCACATATTTTAGTATAGAAGATTTTAGGTCCCAACTTAGGAGAACTAGCCTAGCAAATGCCTGAACGGCTTGAATTCATGAAGCATAAATTTAATGTAAATGTCGCTGACGAATCTTGCCTAACTTAGGTATTGAATTTATAGTTTTAATTAACAGATCTTTTGCTGTGACCTAGAAAAAGATTTAAAATTTTAATTTAAATTTGCTTTATATTTATTATGTGACACATCAATCGATATGAGGTGTAAGTGTGAGACGATAAATGGAAACGCGACTGTTGCGGGTTCGATTACCGCTCGAAAATTAATTATTTAACATATTTAATTTTCTCCGGTAAAATCGATCGCGCGGCGTTAATTCCGCCACCCGATACGCAAAGCTTCCATCCGCAGATAGCGAGGAACGGAGTATCCTTACACTAGGTTCTCTCTGCCCACCCTGCTATACACGATAAAAAGTTGAAAAAAGAAGCAATCAATCGATTTTTCTGAGAAAATTCAAATTTCACAATTTTAATTAGGCATTTTTGCCTTCATATGACACTAAAAACTTATACTTATACTTATACTTACTAAAAAAAATATTTTCACATTACAATATCGACTCGTTCGTGTGTATAGAACGCAACCTCATATCACATAGATTGCCCCACAGCTACCGCTTGGTACATTATTCTAATAACTATACAAAAAAACATTATTACATACATTCACGTGATTCATTTGAATAATATTTAAAATAATTTATATTATATAAACTACGAAATATACTCGACAATTGAAATCACTTCTAAAAAAGCAATTTAATTAAAAAAATATAGCGGCTCCGAATATAGCGGGTAGGCAGAGGAAACCTGGAAACTTAGTGTAAAGACACTCCATTTCAACTAAGCGACATTTACGTTTCCCACTTTACGCCGAATTTTGGAGACATTGCATGTTGAATGGTGGAACTCAACGCTTCACTTTGGCCTTCACATTTCGAGTGAAAATCAAACCCACAACCTGTCGCGTTAACCGTTTTACCGCAGTACAACGAGGACTTAAAAAGTTTTTTTCATTTAAACCACCGAAGCGAAGTCGCAGGTAAACGCTAATATGGTATAAAATTGTGAAACTTCCACTATATTCGGGATACACATTTTAGTCACGTCCATTGTAAGATCCGTCCGGTTCTTTCATACTTTGAATAATTTACTATAGAATTATTCGAATGAAATATGTACCAATCTTTTGCGGTAGTTTCTTGTTGTATATTTCAAGTCTTAGACCGCTTACGTTGATGGAAAGATGATATTTTCTCTGAACGTATGTTAGTTGGCCATAGCGCTTGGACGGTTTTCAAAGAAGCGCGGGTTCAAATCGCGTTTCATTTAAATTTTTAAACGTTTTCTTACTAAGTATTGATATTATCTCTTTTTAAAGCAAAGATAATTCGTATAAATATATATTCGTAAGTTGTTATATTGTTTAGTTTCACTTTTAGCTGCATCCCTCAATCCCTCAGCTAGTAGGGTAGGCAGACGGAATCTGGTAATCTAGTGTCAATACACTCTGCTCTCGTTAAGACATTATCAATTCCCATTGTCGTATCGGGTGGTGGAACACCATGCGCGCGCGCTTTGCCTCGTTACCAGAGCGAGAAAAATTTAGATAATAAATATTTCATTGCTCGAATGACAATCGTACCCACGACCATCGCGTTTACAATCGCAAACTTGAACTCCTGCGCCACGAACAGCTCTATTATGCGAGGCAAAGCGCGTCGTTGAGTACCGCAAATCGACAATACCTCCAGAATTCGGTGAGAACAAAAAAAACACTAATAAGTGTTGTAATTAACTTAAAAACAAGATCTCCCAAAAAAAAAAATTAATAAAAGATATGTATATGAAAAGATTCCCTCAACACTATAATTACAAAAAAAAGCAACAAAACCGACAAACACAGTGTGCAAGCAAATTCAAACACAAGCGGAACAGAGGCCAATTTTGAAGTAATAATATCTGAAATCTGGGTCGATGAGCACTGCATAATAATATAAGTTTAACTTCCATTGTATACTATTTTAATAGCTTGTGTTCGCGCTATGCTTTAACTGTGGCACATAGAGGTAGGAGAACATGCGTATTGAAACAAAATATTTTTGAAAGAATTATTTCATGAACATAGCGGTCCACCCGCGTCACTAAGTTTTATAAGTTGTCAAATCTTACGCCACTACGATATCCACTTTTGTCCTGTATTTTACATGCTATAGCGGAACTCAAAGCCACTCTTTCACTTACTAGAACATAGAAATTGAAAAAATTCATTCCCCCTCATTGGAATCGCGCCCACAACCATCTCCAACTGCGCCACGACGGCCTCTATATTCAAATCTACACAATATCACGTGTGTGCACATTGCACAGTAGCACTCTGCACGGTAAGCATTAAGCCACTTCACGTCATGTAAAACATTCCGTGTAAATATTACCTAATAGTCGTTTCGCGAACGGACAGCAATATATATATATATATAATTTCTTATTACGTACATACCTACACTACCATATATTACATATATCGATTTATGTGTGGCACTGTGAGATTGAATGTAAAATTTCTATAATTCATTTAATATATTTTAAACAACCCGGCGTTGAGTTGCGCCAAATTGAACGCCACCACCATCTTAACAGTCGTTCCCTATGTCTAAAATCTACACGCGAAAAAAAAGCAAAAATCATAAAGTTAAAAAAAATCAGTCATCAAAAAGAACACACACACAACACTTAAGAAAAAAAAAAACAAAACAAACAAAACTGAAAATCCACCCCTAAGGGAACATAAAGGGGATGAAACAATATCATAACTATTCAACGAACTAATTAAGACGGTAAAATATTATCCGAGGCGCTGCGAGCGCCATGTTTGTTCAAATTAAACATTTGGCCGACTTAAACTGTGTTTCTTTAACACAAGAGGATAAAACGGAGAGATTTTCACAAGAACCACTTAATAATAGCGCTTTTGAGAATGTTTCTAAAGAATTATGTATTCCGTGTTATTTGTGCAAAGCAATTGTACGTTGTGAGATAAGGCGCAGCGGCACGGCGTCAGATTGTAAACGTGATGATTGTGGATTCGATTCACATTTGGAAGAACAAAATATTTTGATGTTATCGCTCTTGTAAGAAGACAAAGCGCGGCGTTGAGTTCCGCCACTCAAAACACAAAGCAAATTACTAGTAAAAAATTAGCGTCTTCAAAAAACAAATTCACAATATACATATAATATTGATTTATTTTTTTCTCATATACATAGGTATGTGTTCTTTCGCATTAAGGAAAAAAAACTTATTTATTAAGTTGTATCATTTTCTCTCTCTAGTGGATAAAATAGAGAGATTTTCATAAGAACCATTTGATTATGCTATGCTATTGAAAATGTTTTTAAAGAACTATTTATTCCTTGTTATTTGTATAAAGCAATTCTACGTAGGTAAGGTCATCGTGACGCAGCGGTACAGCAACTGCGTTGTAAACGCGACGGTTACAGGTTCAATTCCCACATGAAACAAAATATTTTCAATTACTCCCTCTTATAGAGGCAAAGCGTAGCATTGAATTCCGCTAATCAACACGCTAGGTCTCCAAAATTGGACGGATAGTGCGGGAACTAAGTGTCTCAACACTCGGTTCACTCTGTCTACCCTGAAGTATGCGTGACACAACTCTTGGCTTCACGCTGCGTGATATAGCGTGAAGCCAAGAAAGTTTTTACAATAATACTGTTAAAGCTTAACAACACTACGGTGTAATTGGAAAATATCTGACTGTCCTCTAGATAAAGGTCGATTCGATTTTGACTCGAAGGAATTGTTAGAACAATTTTTCGCTAAAAATCTATTGTTTTCAACGTTTATATTACTGGCAAAACAAATAAAGAACGGAGAGTCTCAACACTAGGTTCTGTTCACTCCCGTAGCTGCTGTTAGATACATAAAAAAGAAACAGAACAAAAAGAAAACAAAGTAACCAGCATGAAAAGTGGGACAAAAGAATATTCTATTAATGTCAAACTGCAAGGTTTCATAAGAGGATTTAGTCTAAGCCCTTGCAGTGGAATGTATTGAGTTAGTCGCGTGTACAAGGTTCATTTTCCTATAACAATCTATGCGAAACAAGGATTTTTCTAAAATTTTTGAATATTTAGGCATTTATGAAAATGGTAATGTTATATGTAATTAACTGATAGCTAAAATACACGTTTATTTACATATATTTGGATTTTATTCAATGGATGAAAAAAATACGCTTAAGTAATATTGATGTACCAATAAAAACAAATGTCAAACGAAATGCAATATTAATGTTGACGAGGCAAAGGGTGGCGTTCAGTTCCGTAACCCAACACGCAACGCCTTCAGAATTCGTCAGAAAGTGAAAAAAGCGTTACGCTTCGTTCATATTTTTAGGAAGATAGGCTGAGATAACCTCGAAAAAATCGAGTTTCCCACTTCCCACCCGTGTTTGAGACACTGCATATTGGGGTAGCGGATCTCAAAGCCGCAGAACGTCTACCAGAGCGATAAAACGAAAATAATTATATTTTCTTTGAGTAAGTATTAAACCCACAACTATCATATTTGCAGTCAAATGCTTAGCAACTGCGCTACAAAGGCCTTTATATATATATGTAAAAAAAACTGAGGTCACTATTTTTTTCGGTAATTACATTACCATATTGCAATATATCCGCTAAATACACAAATTTCATAATAAGCCACACTAGTGTTGTAACACTTTAGGATTCACTTAATCGATTTTTTATGCAATTTTCGGATTTCATGTCAATTATAATAGACGCTTTCGGAATTCTCGATCCGTTTCGCTACACCAGAACGGTCTTCTCGATTAAACGTAGGGAGAACTAATCGGAACGATATGGTACTTAATGTTTTTTTTATTATTTGATTCTGTATATCTTTATAAGCAGTGGTTTATATAACTGGGTCAAAAAACTCATAAAACAATGTAAGGTTCGTGTTAAATAATATTTATATTAAAAGTACATTATTAAAAGTAAAAATAAAATGAGATTAAAGCCTGTTGTGGCGCAGCGTCACATGCGTGCAACTATAAACACGACAGGTTGTGGGTTCGATCTCACTGGAAGAAATGAAATATTTAATTATTTCATTTTCTCGCTCTGGTAACTCGGCAAAGCGCAGCGTTGACTTCCGCCACATATCACGCAATAAGTTCTAGGTTCCCAGGTTTTCTCTGCCTACACTGCTATGTATAGTTTTGACGTAATACGAACGTTATATAGCATATTATAGCCTTCCACAATAAATGGACTATAACAGAAAACAATACTTTTCAATTTAAACCAGTGGTTGCTGAGATAAACGCGGTGAACCAAACAAACTCTTCGATTCATACATAAAATCAAATCGCCCTTACTCTACATTATTTACGTATAGAGCGAGCGTTGTGAGGGAATCAGAGCGTGTCGCTTATACATTTGCATATTTCATATTTAATATTTGAACATTGTAACTATTTTTACGGTGAAACAGTTATTGCGCTATAATTACTGCTTTTGTTTGTTTGTTTATTTCTTTTTTATATTGTTATTACTCCGATATCACAATACGAATAAAAAAAACACTTTATTTCTTTTTTAAATAGACAAGAGTTCTCCGCTTTTTGCACGAATTCAAGAAATTTCGTGTTACGTGGCGAAACTCAACGTCGCGCGTTTTCTTTTATCCGAGTGAAGATATGAAAACGATTCATTGTCCCTAATAGAGATAGAACCCAAAACCGTCGCGTTAGCAATCAGACGGTCTCTCACTACACCACTATGGGACCGATATTTTTGAATGCATTTTATTTGTCTATTTTTTTTATTATTTTCCTAAATAAAGCATAGTGTTCCAGTACACCCAGTACTTAATATCACAAATGAATGTGGAAATGTGTCACAATTTTCTACCCCTACGCAATGAATGAAATAAAAAAATATGGCATGATCGAAAACAATCTACCAAATTTAAAAGTATTTAGTTATTTTTTTCATAATTACTTTCATAATCGCTAGTGTAATTTGTTCGTGACTACTAAAACCTATCACGTGAAAGCCTCGAACTTAAATAGCGGGCGTCACTTATGAAGTATGAACAAAAGACAATTATTATACGATCAATTAAAAAAGCTATTATACATATCGTCCTTAAAAGAAAAAAAATAATTAAAAAATTACCGTTACTTTTTAAAGTAAAAAAATATTGCTATGGCAAGACTGTAATAAATGTCGTTCAATGAGTAGAGAGTCTGACTGTAAACGCGACGTTTAAGTGTTCAATCCGAACACAAGGAAATGAAAAATTTTCTTCCTCAGGCTGTAAGCGCAAAGTTAAAATACAGATACAATCATAATTTAAAAGAAATATTTAAAAATATTAAACTAAAAATCTTTGAAAAAACACATAAGTAAGTTAGAAAACGTATAAAAATTTTAAGTAATTAGCTATAAACAATATTAAATCACAGATAAAAAAATGGCAACATTTAAAATTTAAATGGCAACAATTACCACATATCTTTCAACTGGCTCGACGGGCAGCCCCATTATGTCCATACAAACGGTGCAGTTCCACGGGAACATATGAAAAAGCGGACTGACTTTACAATTTAACATACCTATATGGTGAAGACTTATAAGATTTACCAGTCAGTGGCTTTCACAATTTTCCTCATCTCTTTGAATGAGAAGTAGGTAACCCTACTTATATACGTGAATATATGTATTTATTTTAGAGTAGGCAGACGAAATTTGGGAACCTAGTGTTAAGTCACTAAGTTTTCCACTTTCCCCCGAATTCTTGAGTTGTCTTGTGTTTAGCAAATGGAAATTATATGATTATTCGATATCTCATTTTTACCTGCGATTTCTCCGTCAAATAACTACGGATTTATGTATTGCACGTTCTAAGTGCTCGAACTCTGTAGTAACTGACCGCAGGTACAAAAAAGTTATTACCTCTTTACGTAGGTACGTACGTACTCGTGATGTAATAGGCTATATTAGCCTTCCTCAGTAAAAGGATTGTTCAACCCAAAAATAAATATCTCAATTTGAAAATTAAATATCTCAATTTGAAAGTTAGAATGTCCAACAAACAAACACAGCTTCATAATATTAGGATTAAGTTCAGAAATCTAAGAAAACAAATTTTTGGGCAGATAGCATCCTGTTCCTTAAATAATTATCATTATCTTAGTATTTTTTATAAATAAGTTTAGTAAGTAAGAACATACATTTTCTATCGAATAAAATATTTAATACATATTTATATGTATCTTACAGAATCTGTGACTTATTAACATATTACATGCCAATAGCATTAAACGACATAAAACGCTACAAATCGCGGCGTTGAGTTCCGCCACTCAGTACTCAAAGTATCGAAAATTCCTATCCATATATATTATTTTAAGTCCAAATAAGTCTTCTTTGCATATCCTTGTATGTGTTGCTGTTGTTGTTATGATATGCTTGTAGTTATTGTGTTTTATGCGTGATACAGCGTGAAAATAAAAATAAAAAAAATCCCCTGACCCCAAAAAATACCGCATCTTCTGGCAAAGTGCTCGTAGCTCTTAAACTACTCATCCTATTTTCGTAAAACGTATTTAAGGAACACCGCGATGAACAAGGCTTTCAATTAAAAACATTACACTCAAATAGGTTTATTCATTCAGGAGCTACGGTGTCACACACACACAGACAGACAGGCAGATAAGTCAAATTTATAACACCCCTCTTATTGCGTCGGGGGTTAAAAATACACCAAAACCACTAAATCTCTTCCTAAAAAGGAAATGTAAAAAGTAAATTCTAAAAAAATTTTACACAGAAAAGCGAAACGAACAATGAGTTACTTCCCAAAGTTACAAAAGCGACAATCTCAGTCCGTTAATGCAATGATAATGTGAAAGAATTGTAATCTTATGAATATTTAAAAAGGTAGTCCTCTCTCATACCTATTCAGTTGAGTTTCCGACATAATCCCGTTTTTAAAAATCGAAAGTATTTTTCACCTTATCGATATATTTTATGGTTTATACTTTTAAATTTGTATTATTTTTTATGCTTTTCCAGATATAATGGTTATTTGGTTTTTTTTTTGCTTCACTCCGTAATATCCACTTTCCGCCGTTTTTTGCAGGCATAATGTGTTTAATGGCGGAACTCAACATATGAAATATTTCATTTTTTCGAGTGGGAATCGAACCCACAATCTGTCGAATTTAGGGTCGCACAGTTGCGCCCTTTCGCCACGACTGGCTTCAACAATTATATTTCGTTTGGCTTCTTTGTTTCTATTTCAAGAGGTATTAGCGTATATTAGCGTCTACTGATCGAGCCTGTTCGATCGATTGAGCGATCTCAGCCTGTCTAGAACTAACACCAAATCATTACTAGAACGAAATAAAAAAAAACAAAGCCGGCACTAGTAGAAGCATTTCAAACTTGGTATCGGTAGAGACAGGATTGTACGGTGGAGGTGAGCGTTAAGCTCAATTTATAGGGAGAACCAGGCACTGCTCCGAGCTCCTTACCCTGGGACAAAGAGATGGACATCGCCTAAGTGAATCCATAAAATGCAATTTTTTTCCACGGTGTTCTATACTTAGAAACGTTCTGCATTAAAGGGAAAGCCAAGAAAACAACTTACTCTCTTCTCGTCATTTTACAAGAATCAATTCATTTCAAGTAGTTAAATTTAACGTCAAATTTTACCTATCCTATGAAACCAGATAGTCCCTATGAAAAACAGCAGGGTAAGCAGAGGGTCCCTAATGCTAAGAGACTGAGTTCCCCACTTATCTCCAAATTCTGGATGCAGTATCTGCTGAGTGGTGGAACTCAATGCCGCGCTTTGCCTAAATATTTTATTTCCTCGAGTGAGAAACGAACCAACAAGTCGCGTTCACAGTAACACTTTGTGCCCCCGCGCCACGACTGGCCTGACTAACTTATAGTAACAAAATATATTGTAAACTTCCATACACATTTAAATCTAACTTATCAACGGTGATTCACGTATAATATTTAGAATATAATCCACACGACGTTACGACTCATTGTGATAACCGCGTGATGTCATCATTTTTAACTGCTAATGTTGCTTAAAAAAGTTAAGAGGATAACAATTTGAATATATATACTTTAAATCTTATAGTTATTTAGTATTTGGTTGTTGAATTGAACGAAGTAGAAAATTTTGTTTGTACACGACATATCAAAACCAAGTGTATATATAGAACAGGGTCACTTAGAGCATAGGGAACCTAGTGTGAAGACACCATGTCCCCACATAAACAGTGTTCCTATTTTCAAAATACCGTGCGCTCAGGCTGAACCTATACTTATCCTAAAATCACTTCATTTTGTCTTGAAACCATTTTTTTAACCTTACGCACAACAACCACACACAACCTTTCCCTATTAAAAACAATACTTAGAAATCCTATTGCTAAACTCTTTCATACGTAGGAATCGAACCCACAACCATCGCGTTTACAACCAGACTCTGAGAAACCGCTCCGTGACAGTCCTAGTAGTAGTACTATAAATTTCTTACCTATATTAATCCAAACGTCTAAGTCTCCGTCTAACATAATTGACATTGAGTCTTGCATAATTAATTAACAACACAAGCTAAATTACATTACATTATTAAATGTTAGTTTACAATTCAAATAACTATTGAAATACACACCTATGTATACGGAATTATGTTAAATTTCCCCTTTAAATAAATCTATATAATACAAACAGAAGGCCAGTCGTGGCACAGGGGCACAGCGTGCGACTGTTAACGCGACAGGTTGTGGGTTCATGTCCTATTTGAAGAAATGAAATATTTAATTAAATATTGAAATATTTAATATTTTCATATCCTCGTTCTGGTAACAATTTATATTTCCATTTCTTCGCTCTGGTGTCGAGGCGCGGCATTGAGTTCCGCCACTCAATACGCAATGCCTCCAAAATTCGGCAGAAAGTGGGGAACGGAGTGTC
>DWAO01002549.1:0-15738 GCA_018230605.1 Heliconius congener | reverse complement strand
ATATTGGATTTGCAAGCACTTCCCCAGAGTTGGATTCCATAGAGCCAGACAGGTTTCAGTATAACATTGTATATAAGAAGCTTATTGTCGAGGCTCAATTTGCTATTACGCAAAAAGCAATATATGAATAATTTTATATGATCATTTAAATTTAACGCAACAGTTTTATAGCATCTACAAAATGTGAAAATCTTCATCTCACTCACGATATGTGAGGCGTTTAACAGTGCATTTATATAAAGACTTATATCATTACATATTAAAAACAAAAAAAGCAATAAAAACAATTGGTATAAAAACCGGATATCACCTACAGAAATTGATGTAACAATATAAACAAAAAATTCTGAAAAAGAATATAACCAAAAGGACCTAAGTATACTTAAATAACATATGTATTTACATAATTATTTTATAATTATCTATATACGTAAGTTTAACATTCGGCCCTTAATAGGCGAACTATACGAGTGCATACGTTGTTCGACCGCTTGCCTAAAAAGGAAATGCGAAGGGTACAAAAAAAAACAAATAAACTTGTCAATGCTGACTATTTAGATTATATACTGTACGTTTATCTTGAAATTCACATCCTTAACCAAGATTTTAAATATAACCTTTTTTTTTTGTTTAACGCTATATATAGTGTAATGACAATTCCGCTTCTCACTTTCAGCCAAATTCTTGAGATATTGAGTGTTGAGTGGCGGTATTCAACACCGCGCGTTGTTTCGTAATCACAGCGAGGAAATAAAAATATTTAATATTTCATTCCCCCGAGTGGGAATCGAACTTACAATCGACGCGTTTACAGTTGCACGCTTGAGTGCCTGCGGCACCACGGCCTCAAGCCTGAAATCTTTCACTTTTAGATACGGTGAATTATAATAATTTGAAATTATGTTTACTTCAGTTCAGTTCACAGCCTTCTATTAGACATATAAAATCGAAGTGCACAAGTTGGGGAAGTGGACCAGAGTTAGACTGATATATTGATAGATATATTGTCAGTGGGTTCAATCTCCAATCGGGTGAATAATTTTCATTTACACGCTCTTATAGGATAAAGTGCCGCGTTGAGCTCCATCGCTTAATCGGAAGCACAACTGAGATCGGTAAAAAATTGATCCTTACTACCTACAGTGCCATATGCGAGATAAAGCGTGAAGCTGAAAAATAAACCTTCAGAACTATCTAAATAATAGACTAGAATTTGTAAAATTTTACCTTAATTATATATCCAAAAGCGGTAAAGTCAAGTCTAAGTTAACAAAGGGACTATTTAATGGAATTTAGCTTATTTTGTCTTCATTTCTCGTGTAACTTGTAAAACATTTTGTGCCAGTTTCAAAGGAGCTCCAATTTAATAGGGCGACCTAGATTTGTGACGTTTTTTTTTACTTAAAAATATTATTAAAGCTGAAATGATAATGTTTTTTATTTTCTTCAAAAATTATAACTTATTAGTGAAACAAGTTTTTATAATATAAGGGCATTATTCTTGCCATGGTTTTGGGGTTTGATTCCCACTCTTGGGTAATGAATATGTACATGTACCTACTTCCTAACCCTGGCGTCAAATTGAGACGTTGAGTTCCGTCAGTAAAAATGTGTTCCGTCAGTAAACTATGTATGACGGACACCTAAGGACGGACGGAGTGTCTGCTATAAAGGTGAAGTTGAAAAGAAAAGCAAAAGAAGAAAACATTTAACATTTCTTTTTTTCCTTCAGCTTCACATTGCGTCTCGCATGTAGCAGAGGCACAGGCTAATGTTAAGACACTCCGCTACCTACTTTCCGACGAATTCTGAAGGAATTATGGTTTGAGTGGCTGAACTCATCGCCGCGCTTTGCCTCGACACCAGAGCGAAGAATAAAATATAAAATAAATTAAACATATTTACTAAAATCGCAGGTTTAACGATAAAACTATCATGACTTAACGTCAGTAAGTACCTCATTACAATTATAACCGCAAAAATAACAGCAAAAAATAACTTAATATGTACACACCTTGTTACATACAATACATAATTAAACATGTTTAATTATAGATTAAATCATAATTGCTTTTATATTGGAACAAGCTGCGGTTAGTAAACAGTATGTTTTCAGTTAAATATAAGTTGAGTGAGTGCTTTGCGGCGTCACCAGAGCAAAAAAAAATTAAAATATTAAATATTTTATTTCTCCGAATGGGAATCGAATCCACAACCGTCGCGTCTACACTTGCACGTTTGTGTCCCTGCGCCACATTTAATCTTAATCTATAGTTTATATGAATAAATAATGAAACACAAAAAATATCTAATATATCTCATTTAATGATAACATCGAAGTGTAGTGAGGAAAAATATATTAAATTCAATTAAATAAAGTTTTTTTTTTCATAAAATGATGTAATGATGATTCATAAAGAATTGATTCATCACATGATATATCAATGTTTATAATGACGTCAGATAAAATTATAATGATAGCCTATCACGTCTATAAAACATAATATATTTATGTTTTATAAACTTCTAAAAAGAAATCGAAGATGTATTATATTTAAAAAATAATTCAGCCTCCTAGTGTTAAGGCACTCCGTTCTCCACTTTTCACTATATTTTTCAAGACATTGCATTGTGTTCAGTGGCAGAACCCAACCCCGTATGGAGTAATATTTGCTGTTATTAAAAATATATTTTTAATAACAACAACTATTACTACATAACGAAACACAATCTATAAACATTACTAGGCATTGCTTGTTAAGTGGTATAACTCAACGCCTCTCTGTCTCCCAGAGTAATGATTTTTTTTTAGCATCACGCCGTATCCTGCACATAAGTATAGATAGAGGGAACCTAGGCAACTAGTGTTAATACAGTCCATTCCCTACTTTCCGCGGAATTCTTGAGAATAGAACCAGAGCAAAAAAAATTAAAATACAACATATTTCCAATTTCCAATTAAATCCACTAGGTTCCCTTTGCCTAACATCGCGTTTATAGCCAGACGCCTACGACGCCATGACGGAGTTAAACATCAATAAATAATCAATTCAATAGAATTGGTCACGATACCTACGACATTGACTCCATTTTGATCTAACGGACCGTATACGTATTATCAGATGGATTGCTTGGCTCGGTAGATAGTAGATCACCGCCAATTTTGGAGTCGGTTGAGCGGAACATGACATTTAATTATATTATATTTGGGCAGAACTTGAAATGTATTATATTAGAAATGTAAGATAAAGTTATTTATGATAACTCAAACTTCTGAGTACAGTCATGTATGAGTAATGTTTAAAAAAACGAAGCAAACCATCATAGTAAACAAGAGAAACTAATATCACACTCACACACTCCGTTGTTCACTTTTCACCCAAGTAACGGAACTCAACGCTGCGCTCTTTCTTCCCAGGGTGGGGTACATGAGTATAATTATTTCAGTGCATCCCACTGTGCAACAAATACTTATGGCCTCTGATGATCTAAAATTTTGGATAGTCATAAGTCCATAATGAAGAAGCAAGTTATTACAGTTATGAAGAAAAAGAACTAACATGATCAATATACCTTCAAACTTATTTAGTTAAATTTCTCCATAAATACATTCTTAGGAACAACAAACTATTAAAAACCAAACAAAATTACACTCATCCACATCCATAGAAAAGACCAGTCGACTAAACATCAAAAAAAAGAAAACAACACAAGAGAAAGATACATTGTCATATCCGAACGAGAGAACGTGACCACGAAAACTAAAGTGCACATAGCACACAGCCTATTAAAAAACCCATCAGAAAAATGCAGGCGACGGTAGGTTCCAATTTCCCAAGCACTGAATCGAAGGCGGAAAATGTAAAAATGGGACGTACGTCGTAGGTCCGATTGAAAAATGGAATGGATATTGGAAGCAGCGCTGGTGACATGACCTACTTGGTGTTTAAAGAACATCATTAATTTAATTGGACGGCTGGAAAAGTTTGGAATTATCTTGTGTAGCAGTAGTATACTGAGCGTAATATATAATAAGGAAACATAATATTATATTTTTTTAATAATACAATAAATAAGATTAATATTAGTAGATAAGTTGAAAATCTCTATAGCGATGTCAAAGTTTTAATAAAATCGTATGAAGAACATATACTTTTTCTTTTTTTTTCATATTACATATTACAGTTATTGTTAAGACTCCGTTCTTATTGTCTGAATGAACTCATCGATACTATATGTCTTAACAAAGTTAATTCCTCCGAGTAGAAATCGAATTCAAAATCACCACGCTTACTGTTAAACGTTTTTCATTTGCGCCCATATGGACTCTAATCCCATTTATGCGGCATACACTTAATATATCATCAGCATCTACTAGCCCTAAACAAGACAACTCTAACTACCCTAGAGAGTAGAGATGCCATAAATACCCATTACAAACACCACGTCACTCTCAATCTTCCTCAGAATGGCCCCCGCGAGATGGGGAGTAGAACAGTTGTATATCTTGGGAACCTTTTCAATAACTCGCCCTTTGCCCTATATAAATTGCCATAAGACCAATCACCTTGGGACAATGTTCTAAGTGGATAAAGTTATATCTATTTCACAGTCGTATAATAGTAAAAAAAAAAACATTAAAATAAGGCTTTTTAATTATGTTTTGTGTGAAAAAATAAATGATTAATACAAGATTCAAATAAAATCAATTTCACGCTGTATCCCGCACACAGCAGGGTAGGCAGAGGGAACAGAGTGTTTTTAGACACTCCGTTCTCTACTTTCTGCCGAATTCTGGAGGCATTGCGTGTTAGTGACAGAACTTAACGCCGCGCTTACCCTCGACACCAGAGCGAAGAAATGGAAATATAAATTTAAGTAAATATTTCATCTCTTCGAGTGAGGATTGGACCCAGAACCAGTCGGTTTTACAGTCACACTTCGTGCCGCTAATTATAATACAAAAAAAGGATTACAAGACATAAATGTTATGGTATAATAAATGTTATGGTAGATATTTCAGGTACATACTATGAGAAAACAGCCATCTTCGCACCTGGGAGGTAACCCTATAACATAACCTTCTTGCCTCAATAAATTACCATAGCTTGAACTCTTGGGACCCTATTAGGGTATAAGAGGCAGCGAGTTCTGAAAAAGGAGACCACTGAAAAATATGTAAGAAAACGTATTTGAATCCTCTATGTTAAATTTTTTATACGTTTTCTAATTAATATTTTGTTTCCTTAATGTGGTTAAACACTTTAAAAAACTTATGAGCTTATTACTATTAGGTAAAATTTTGTTTAATATACAAAAGTGTTAATAGTGATTTTTATACTGTAAGTATCTTTAAAAAGAGCAGAATGTGGAGAAGTTAAACCATTCAAGGTTAGTTAGTTATAAATAGTTTAAATTTCACAATTTATTCAATAAATATATTCCCATGTGGTCATCAAAGCCACCGTGCGTGCTCAAAGCGTTATCATATAACTTGAATTTATCAATTCTATCTATAAATAACATTAAATCAAACTAATACTTAATAGTGACAATCGATATATAAAGAGGCCAGTCGCGGCTTAGGAGCACAAGAGTGTGACTGTAAGCGCGACAGGTTGTGGGTTAGATTCCCACAAGAAAAAAAGAAATATTCCTTGCTCTGATCGAGGCAAAACGCGGCGTTATGTGACGTCAGTTATGTGTTGCACAATGCTTCCAGAATTTGGAGGAGAAAACAACCTCTTTTATGAAGTAAATTATTTTCCAACTTAAAATTTAAATTTCATGAACATAATACAGGTCATAAAAGTTTTTACTAAGTTAAGTTTTAGGTCATTCTGAAACTCAGAACAGTTTAATTTATTTTAGAAAGTTGAAAATTTAGTCTCTTACAGTACATTGTTCTGTTCATCCTGAAATGAGTATTATATTACCTACATATTATCTATAACCCTTAAGTACTCCAGATTTTCCTACCATAAAACCACCTAACACACTATACACAAACATAGGAACACGCAAACAAATACAAACATTTTGTTATAATATTCCCGCATCGGCCTACAATATGCGCCCACCACGACCATCGGACATTAAATGAATTTATTATGACAACGTTCCACTGCACGGCGAAACTTTCGCAATTTTCGATAGAGGTTTTATGTAATAGGCGTGCTCGGAACCAATTGACGGTGTAGGAGATCTTTTATATGGACAGTGTTGGGCGTAAAATATGTAGACCGTTTTGGTTTTATCGCTTAAGATGCTTGTTTGAATTTATTATGTGCGCTGAAGGAATTTTCTTACGCATTAGGTGTAAAATAGATTTTAAAAAAACATGGTTATACATTTTTTTCTTCACGCCACGCTGTATTCCGCATACAACAGGGTAGGCAGAGGGAACCTAGTGTTATATACTCCGTTCCTCGTTTTTTTCCCAAATTCAGGAAGTATTGTGTGTTGAGTGGCAGATCTCACGATACTGAAGCAAAGAAGAGAAAATATTACATATTTTATTTTTTCGAGTGGGAATCGAACCCACGACCTATTTTGTGCCACTACAGTCCTATTTTGTGCCACGATTGGCCTATATGAACATATTTTTAATTGTTAAGTATAATACATATTGGGAAATAGGAAAACTAAAAAACCTAGCAAGTATCCATTATCTTTCCTAAAAAATTAAGTACGTCTTTAAAAATATACTATTTGACTTTGTTATTCATTATGTGCCAATATTGTGACGTATGTTGCACAGTGTCAAACGCCGAAATTTGTCTACTATATCTATATCTTAAAACAACATTCTCCTGAAGCGAACTTGAACTCCTAACCATGATATCAAATATAAATACATAACTATATTAATTTCCGCTGCATTCATTATTTCATTTATCGCAGAGCACCTAGCATAGCATTAAGACAGATCACTACCAGTTCTCTACCTTCAGCCTGAATTGAACTCCGTACCATATGTTCCATTACCATAAAGCCATACATTTCTATATGTTTTATACCTTAATTGTTAATTCAGAATCGAAGACTAAGTATATGCAACAAATGTATTCAATAGAGAATAGCAAGATGACCTAATACATAAAGAGGACCAATTCAACCAATTGAACCGTAGCCAATTGTGACAGATTTTAGCGTAGTGCGCACCCTTCTGATAACCTTGTATCGAATTTTGATATAAAAAAAAATAAAAAAAATATTTGTCAGTATCGCGCTGTATCCCGCACACAGCAGGGCAGACAGATAAAAAATTACATATAAATGTATATTTGTTAATTATTATTTTTGTCTTTTTATTATTTTCACGCTGTGCTCTCCACCGTCAATTGGTTGGTAGAGAGTGAACCTAGTGTAAAGACCGTCCGTTCCCAACTTTCCACCGAATTCTCGGGAAAGTGTATGTTGTGTGGCGGAAATCAACGCCGTGCTTTTGTTTTGTTATGAGAGTAAGAAAATAGGAATACTAAACAATTCATATTACGTAGTAGGAAACAAAGACAACTTTCGTCGTCCAACCGTTTACAATCAAATTCTGTGCTACTACGACACTATGAACCAAATTAGTTTATTAATATTATATTCTTTTGCTATAGCTCTCTTTAAAAATAAAAAAAAAATCTAAAACGCCCCTTATTATTTTTTAAACTACAAGCATAGTCATTTATAAACACAATATTTAATTCCAAATAAGTTATACAGGGTGCCCACTGGTGTATGTATCTGGATCAACGTTACGTTTGGAGTATTTCCAAGAACACCCTGTTGTTTGCACCGGGCGTGCAGCCAGAAAAATAATCGATTTTCATATATAAAACATTTGACAACATTTTGTAAATAAGTAGTTTCGTAAAAATAAAGAATAGAGCATTTCGAGAATTTTGTACAATCATTTGGAGGCCATCCTGGAGCAGCAGCACATCACCTGATTGTAAACGGGACGGTTGTAAGTTCGATTTACACTTACACACAACAGCGTTGAGCTCAACACGAGAAAATTAGTCGGTGCGTGGAGAAGGGAATGTCTTAACACTAGGTTCCAGCTGCCTCTCTGCCATACGCAGTTTTACATTTTCCAGCGCATCTTGTGTACCAGAGCAGTAAAATACCTTAACCCTGTATCTCTAGTCAGAGAGAACGTAGCGCCAAACGCTACGATCTCTACATAGCTCTTTCGCCTCGTCCACTCTCATCAACCTCTTCATACATGCCCTCCAAAGGAGGTCCTCATGCTTTTTACGTGACCTTCCCCCAGTATCCGTGATATTGTGTTTCCGAAGGTCAACTGAGGTTTCCTCCTATCTTTTCTATCGTAAATCTTTTTTGCCATTTTTTCATCACTCATTCGTTCGACGTGCCCAAAACGAGCTCAGTATGTTCTTCTTCATTCTCCCCGTGACATCCTCGCTAGTATCTGCCATTCTGTGTATCTCTTCATTGCGTACATACAAGCGATAAAATAAGAACAATTGATTACCCCTCATGGGGATCAAACCTACCTAGTCCCGTTTACAAAACGTTCCCGTTTGAAACGCTATCCTTTTGCGCCATAAGAGCCTCAATAAACTTCAGAATAACAAACTATTATATAATAATAACTATCAATAATAATCATTCAGACACTCCGTTCCCCATTTTACACCGAATTGGAGGCAGGAAGTCACCTGCTTTGCCTCGACACCAGACCGAAAGATGAAAAATATAAAATATTTCATTTTCTTTTGGAATTAAACTCAAAACCAGTCACGTTTACATCCAAACTTTGTGCCCATGAGCCCAAGATTGTCCTCATAAATACAATAAATAACAGCAAATTTAAACAAAATATCCAAACACGAATCATCTCACGTGATTCGTTCACAAAACTGTCATCGATGACACTGACGTCTATTTATAAAATCGAAACGTTTTATCGCACAGCAACGAGTGTGTGGAATTTGCGATATTGCTTTAAACAATTTGAATGAACGCTAATTGAAATGATAAAACGAAATGGTAACTATAACGGTACTACGTCAGACGTACCCACATACACCAAAGGCATCTCTATTATGATTGCTATCTTATGTCTGCCTAAGGAACGTGGTCGTAAGATCAC
Organism: Heliconius congener; assembly: GCA_018230605.1. Lineage (NCBI taxonomy): Eukaryota > Metazoa > Arthropoda > Insecta > Lepidoptera > Nymphalidae > Heliconius > Heliconius congener. Next base: position 6,626 of record DWAO01002549.1, on the reverse strand, counting down.
GCTTCTGATACTTTATAGGCGAAAAGTTTATAAACCTTAAATTATAGTTTATTATGTTTAGCATTAGTTTAGATTTAGTTAAAGAACTTCTATCTCAAGTTTTCGGTGAATATTTCATTCCCTCGAATGGAATTGGAACCAGCAACCGTTGCGTTTACAGCAAGACGCTGTCCACTGTCTAATATAATCATAGAACTTAAAGAATTTATGTGGACAATAAAGTAAAATCGAGACATCAAGCAGTTAGTAATCGGATACATAGAATTCTGATTTGTGCATTTCTTATCGCATTTCTATCGTCATCACATTTCTTAAGGAAACCGCATGGGAAACGATGTAGCGGGAAAAATGTACATACATTATTATATTATGTATATAGATTTATATAATGTACTAGTTTACGCCCACCGCTTCGTTCGCGTGGACTTTATGACGTAAATTGTAGTATCTAGTTTCCGTAGGAATTTTGAGAAATACCATCTTTGTAGTCCCCTACACCCTCTAAGGATCCTACATACCGAATTGCAGCGTTCTACGGCGCCGCCGTCGTCTGTGCGTAACTCAATAACAGGAGACTTTAATATACATTGCTATGTATATAGATATATTATATATTTTTTTAATGAGATATATTTACATGAATATGTAGGTAGAGCCACTAACAATGTCTCTATTTAAATTTTATTTTGCTAAAAAAGTGTCTTGATACTAGATAAAACCAGGTTTTTAATATTAGGTTCCCTAAGCCTACTCTATATAAGAAATACAGCTTGAATATTTAAAAAAAATATTTTCAAAGTTAAATTTTTAATAACAAATAATTTCTAACATTAAACCAGCCAACATTCCCTTCTTGACGACTAACTTAACAATTCTGTATAAATGCAAAGGCACGTTCTTGCCAAATTACTAAATAATAGTCTCAAGATAGATCTTACTTCATAGCGAGTAACCACTTACGATTTGTTATCTCGATTTCTAAAGTAACTGATCACCTTGACCTTCTTTAAAGACAAAAGTTTATTTTATTGAAATTGTTTTTATTATAAAATCGAGTAAAAAAACAATTTATTCAGTTACATGGTCCAATTAGTTCAATAAAATCTAATGGAGAATAATTTCAATTAAATTTTGTGGTAAGATTTTGACAAAATTAATATTAAGCGGTATTTATACGCGGTGGTACTGAATTCAAATTTTACAAGACCAATGGTTTAAATAGGGATAAACCTTATTAGACATTTACTATATACAACTATATTTTTAACAAACCACATGAAGAAAAAAGTGACTTATCACTGTCACTTTATGTTATAAAGCTCTAAACAAAGCTTATCAAAGAGAAAATCTACGTTTATCAATATGAAAATTTAAACAAAAGCTGCAGAATTTAGTTAACTCTAATTAAAAATTATTATCTTTAACACAAATATTAAATATCAATATTTAATTTACTGTAAGATAAAATAAAGCGTTTAGCTTTACGTCAAATTTATTTTGTTCAAGGTTTTTTTCTTTTTAGTCGCTCTCAAGATCAATCTCAGAGTTGAGAGCGATTTATAAATACGGGCCTTAATGTTAGATTGAAATATGAATCATATCAATCGAAACAGTGATGTAATTTAATGTTTAGTCTTCCACGACAAAGTAACTACTACATTTTTTTAACTACGAATAGTTCCTGTGATTAGAGTGTTGAAATAAGCAAACTATTCCGTTTTATATTACCAGCTTTACGTTGTATTCCGCACACTGCGGAGTAGGTAGAGGTAACCTAGAGTTAAGACACTCCGCACTCTATTTTTCACAGAATTATTGGGGCATTGTGTGTGAAGAAATGAAAATTTAATTTTAAATTAATATTTAATTTCCTCGAGTGGGGATCGAACCCACAACCAGTCACACAATCTCAACACTCATTATAGACAAATTTAATAATATCATCTAACTAGAGTTTTTAGATCTCTTATCATTGAAACAGGTCAGGCAAGTAGGTACACCACCTAATATAGTATGTACTGTGTTTTTGAAACTAGTGGCTTCCTTGTTTTAAACATAAGCTTATATAATATTGTCGCGACCAAAAAAATACAATAATAATAAAATCAAAACAAAAAAATAACCTAAAGTCAGTCATTGAAAATAATTAAAGAAATATATAAACCATTATAGCTATGTCGAACAGAGTGTCTCAACACTACATTCCCAGATTCCCTCTGCCTACCCTGTTACGTACGGGATACAGCGTGAAACAGAAAAAAATATAAAGCGATAAACACAGCCACACGCCACTCTATAAAGTAAATTAACATAAAACGTAACGTTTACTTTGACATTTAGGGGGCTAGCACGCGCTCCAGGTGTAAACCGAACTAGGCTTAATTAAGGGAAATTGACAGCAGCCAGTGGACAGGAAACGATTAATTTTTTAAACCAATTATAATATTAGATTGGATATCTGTTAAATTTAACTGTTTAGTTAAATAGTTTATATAAATTGATTGAGGTCTGTCGCGGCGCAGTGGCAAAAGCATGTGACGCGACAGGTTGTGAGTTTGAATTTCACTCGAGGAAATGAAATGTTTAATATTTTTATTTCCTCTTTTAGTGGAGTTCCGCTACTCAACACGTAATGTCTTCAAATTTAGGGTAAAGTGGGTAACAGGTGTCTTGATGGTAACAGAGTGTCTTAAACTAGGGTCCCTGCTGCCTACCCACCCTGTTATAGGTGGGATATAACGTGGACCTAAATTATTTTTAGAATATTAAAACTATATCAGAGAAATATTAATAGTAATAAAAATATAATTTCTATTATCTATAATAATAAAAAAGGCACTATACTTTTAGAGTACTTTATTATTATTGTTTTTTTATAAGACGTCTAAGTGCATGGACTAAAATCTAGGAACAAAAACTCTTATTGTCAGCAAACATACAGAATAAACTAAAATATTTTAATATTAATGAAAAATAAAATTGATTACTAAAAAAATCATATCACTACAGATTTTTAAAACATTTTTACTGTCACGCTGTATCCTGCACATAGCAGGGTAAGTAGACGGAAACTAGTTTTAAGATACTCTGTTCCCTATTTTACGTGATTCAAATCAAGTCAATTCTGGTGGCACGTGTTGAGTGGCGAAACTAAGCGCCGCGCTTTGCCTCGACACCAGAGCGAAGAAATGAAAATATTCAATATTTCATTTCCTCGAATGGGAATCGAACCTACAACCTGTTACGTTTAAATTCACACTTTGTGCCCCTGCGCCACGACTAGCTTCAAATATGTATACAGTTTCAAACAAAAGTAAGCAATATAGGTGAACTAATTCCTATGGGAATATGATAACAACTTGAAAAGTTATTATAAGCAAATATTCACATAAAGTACGATGACAGACAAACTTATAAACCATATGGACGCTATAAAAGAATGGGAAACATGTGTTGAATTGTATCAAAAACCTAAATATAGGACTTCTGGATGTTTTATATATATAACATTTGTTTATACTAATAAACGAATTGCTTCTAATTTAATAATTTTACACGAAAGAAATTGAGGCCAGTCGTGGCGCAGTGGCACAAACTGCAGTCGCAACAATCGAACCCACAATGTTCGATTCCCACTCAGGGGAAATAAAATATGTAATATTTTCTATTAATACCACTAGCAACGATTCGAAAAGCGGCGTTGAGTTGCGACACCTAATATGCAATGCCTCCGCGGAATTCCGCGGAAAGTGGGGAAAGGTAGTGTCTTAATGGGAAATGCAGTGTATTAACACTAGCTACCTAAGTAGGTACCTTCTGCGTACTTTACTATGCACGGGATATGGTATTTTCAGCGTGAAATTAAAAAAATAACAAAATAAAAATAAAAATATAAGTTAGTTTACTCTACACAAAGTTCACTGTTTGCTCTAAAAACTACTTTAGATGTGCAAATATCACTTTAGATAACAAAAGAATATTATATAAACCGGTTTGATATAAAGAAACTCACTTATATCTATATATAGCTTACTACGTAGTAACAATCTGTAGAGCCTTACATATTATTTTGTTGCTATACTTAAGTCAAGAGAAACAACTTTTTTTTTCGTTTTAACGCTTTGCTAATAAATAATGGTAAAACAGAGAATACCTAGTGACAAGACACTAAAGTCACCTCTTTCCGGAGTTTTAAATATTCTAGTCTATTGTCTCTTACGACCTACAAGAGCGAGAAGATAAATAAAAGTCAAATTAGTGTGAATTTCTCGAGTGGAAATCGAACTAACAACCACCGCGCTACAATCAAACGCTATTTGCATATAGTGAAACAAAAAAAAACAGATATCTAAGTGAAAAGTCAAACTGTTTTTCTTCCAAGAATATACAGATCTAAGTTATAGAATACCTATAGAAATTACAAGTTCTAAACAACTTCTTAGTTTCAAATAATAAGGCTTCATTACGCTCGAGTAAAACGGCCTTGAATAAATGTTTAATATATGAACTCTGTTTGTATTATAGTACTAAAATATTGTGAGAAAATTTACATAGTAAAATAATAAATAACGTTTATTTTATTTTACTTTATCTGCAGTATAAACTATACGTTTTGATATGAAGAAATTTGCGTATCACGTGTTACTGCTAACTCTACATAATATTTTTTTGCGATGTGTAATTTGAAAAATATATGTTTATTATCTACAATATCTTTATAAGATCATAATAATACTATATTAAAAATAATAGATTTAAATGTTAATTAACGTAAAAATTATAATTGAAACAGTATTTTTTTTAAATAATCATAAAAAGATATAATATAATTAAAAACAAATTTAAAAGAAAAACCGGCAAAATAACATCTACTCTACTATACGTTAATTATATATAGAGTTTAAGTAAACATGAACGATTACGATGTGTATTGCAGTAGAGCATTTACAATCGTATTTTATAATACTATTTACAGCTATTAATAAACGAGTAGGAAATGAATAATTAAACAATACATTTTCATATGATATGCATATAATAAGAATTTGATGTAACGACTCTACCTTATACATATAAATAATTTATTTGAAATTAAATATTCTATATATTTAAAATAAGTATATCTTCAAGAACATTGTACCTATTTCCCTTAAAAATCTTGTCATTTTCCGTTCCAGTAGGAATTTCTAGAAATCCCTCACTGGACTAACAGTCCAGTAGTTTCGTCTGTGCACCGTCTGTCAGTCACTCAATAACGAAATATTTTTTTTTATATAATGTAAATAACGTTATATAACTTATTTAAAACTTTAATTGTTTTACCTTAACATAACAAAAAAAATATTGTGTTGTACAATATCCAAAAGCAATATTTGAACGACACTATTTATATTCAGAAACTATATTTTTCACTCACCAGATTTCCTTTTCTCGTTCACTAAAACCAGTGACTTGGTTCTCTTCACTCTTAGCGACCTCCGCCTTATAGACCTCATAAGAGCCTCGGGCATCCGAGAAAACCGCGGAGAGTCCACTCTCTTCTCGGGCATAAAAAAATTCTTGACTGCCAACATTTTGTATCGAGTTGCAATCAATCAGACATTCTCACTAGCGATTTCCTATTAAGACGGAATAAATTGTAACTTTTTATCACTTTTAAATAGATCCACTGTATCCGCTATCTATTGTTTCAGATGCATCACGATTCTATACACGTTTTAAACTATCCTGTCGCCGTATTTGGGTTCGAATCCCGGTTAGCTCGCGTATTACATAGCTCGCGGCACGTCTTACTCAGTCGGCGATCAGGCGCGTACTGACAAGTTGCCTTACGTGGTCGGCGCGTAGTAATGTCTTAGAGATTATATTGTCTTATCAGGTATTTTTACACATAATAATTATAGTTTTAAAGGTCACCATTGTAAATATTGACATTTGTTATCAATGATTTCAATTACAGATAGCGTATGTGATATATTAGCTATGTAGAGTTTTTTTAATAAAGAAATTTGTTTTTATATAATTCTATTAAAAATACAATATTTTTAGTAAATATAATAAGTTATAAGAATACATTATTATTGTTTATTTATTTTAGGACTAGTTCACTTTAGGTGCTCTATATATGTTTTTATTAACACTAAAGTTGTATTATACAAAATATAATAAAACTTTAGTGAGGCTTAGGGGTGTATAATAGTCGCTAGAAGCGACTAATTTTAACCGTCTCCTCGGATGGGGATTGAACCCATAACCTGTCGATTTTACAGTCACACCTAATGCCCCTGCGCCACGACTGGCCTCATACTGTACTAACTTGTAAATATAATAATCCAAAAATAAAGCCTGGGCTTAAATTAACGAGTACAATTTACCGCTTGAATTTTATCCTGACTGAACACAAAACTCTGCACCCATATAGATCTCTCATTCTTATCGGTGAACACCTATCTTGGTTATATTTTACATTTATGTTTTTGATGAGTTATCGTATTTCTAAGCAAAAAGAGAATAGCAGAGAGTGTAATTATCAAGTCTCTCCGAAAACTTTTTAAAAAAATAAAAATAGTCTCCATTTTTTTTATGGAAAAGACACGGCAAACGAGCGTTCGGGTCACCTGATGGTA
>DWAO01002548.1:0-15740 GCA_018230605.1 Heliconius congener | reverse complement strand
TACTTTAATATAAAATTTTATACGTCTAAATTTTCATTTGCTAAGAATTTAATGAAAAGAAAGATTTTATATACACATAAATGATTTAGAAAGAATATTGATATTTAAGTTTGTGCTCTTGTTTATGTGTTAAGTACTATAAATAAAACAAGGATATGATAAAGTTAATATTTACATGCTCACGTATCTATGAAAAATTAAAAATATAGGTAGGCCGAGAAACTTGTAACATTCTCCGAAAGAATTTTAATTAAAAAGTTGTTGGAAGTACCCTCGCTATATGTAATCTGTTGTAGATTAATTTATAATTGGCTTCCCGTGGTTAGCACTGGATTATTTTATTTACGCAGCTTAAGCTCTAATTACATGTGTATTGTTGGAATGGGACGAATAAAAAACCTTTTTTAGGTCTGGTAATTTAAAAATAAAAACCGGTTAAGTGCAAATCGGACTCGTCTACCGATGGTTCCGTACCGATTTCAGGCTTTTAGGTTAAGGGGAAGTACAATTTATAAACGTTGACATACTTAAGTTTGGGGGCGGATGAATTTGTTTTGTATGAACTACAAACATAATTTTGGAACGATTTTTTGCTTAATACCTATATTTTTCACTTTTCGGATTTCTTGTTAGTTTTGTAAGTTCAAGCTTCGTGCCAAATTTTATAACAGTAGGTCCACGGGAAGTATAGCTTTTGATTATGCGGCGAATTTCATACAATATGCAGCAGCATAAACTGACGTGTAAATGTTTTAAATGAAACTATTTAACAAAATTAATGGCGTATATTTACAAGTTATTATATATTTACAATTTTATATATATATATAGTTATATATTTACAATTAAGTATCATACATTTTTGGAAACCTAACGTTATACACACTTTGCAGTAGTCCGTGGTCACGGGTAGACTGAGGTAGAATTCGTCTGTCAATCGACAATATTATTATATCACACTACCGCCAACGATTTCTTAATTGCCTCGCGTACTGCCCTGGATTCTTGCAGAATAAGCTGGCTATATCTTGCTTTTTGGTATAATGGATTTGAGAGTTAGAAAGTTTCTAACCATCCTCTCTGTTGAAATTACAATATTTTTAAATTTCAATAGCTTCGCGGATTATTCTGAAAATATATCTGTTTAAAGTATCGAGGAGTTAGGGAATATGAAACCTGATGTAATAGTCGGGTCTAGCCGCAGTATGCTCACACACAGCTCGTTACTTTCTTGATATCGGAGATCTGTTCTTTCACCCTAACACCGATGCTTCTCTTTATTCGACTGATATATGATAAGCCACAGTAGTCACAATCTAGTGTTTATACATCGGCACACAGTAAAGGTATATAACATTTCACTGTTCTTAAGAAATGGCTTCAGCATATTTTTAGACAAATGGTCTTGATAGACGGACCATAAAGTGATCCTATAAGCGGTTCGTTTTTCATTTTGAAGTATGGAACTCCAAAAAAGAGGCAGTTGGTAGTAATATTTTACGAATGTCATTATTGTTTTGAATTGACATATTATCTTGTTGTGTTGATGTTACTTCACTAGTATAATATATTACCTAACAATAAAAACTGCCTAAACATTATAGTCAAAAGATAAAACTGTTCCCCATGTTTACGTCACATCCCATCATATTTGAAGAGAGTCTGATATTTTATTTTCTTTGCAGTAGTAATGATAAAAATTCCTTCTTAGTACAGTGAGATAGTCTGTCTGATTACAAACGCGACGGTTGTCGGTTCATTTTCGTTCTTAAATTATTTTTATTTTCTCGCTTGCAATAAAGCACGGCTTTGAACTCATGACGCAATGTTTCGAATTCGGATGGAAAGAAGGGAAAAAAGTAACACTGCAGTAGTTTATCTCTGCCTATCCTGTAGATAAATCGTAAAAAAATGTAAAATTAACATTAGACACACAAATTATAATCTTAAAAAACATTTAAATTCCATAATTAAGTAAGTAGAGAGCGATCTTTCATATTTAAGCCAACGCAGGTCAAATGTACTGTGTCAATGCATTCAAACTTTCGTAATGTATTCTTAGTGACAGTTGATATAGAATATTTCTTAACAACGAAATGTATTTGTTATAAAATAAAAAAATACTAGCGCTAGTTACTCGATAAGCTATATTTATCACCAATATATGAATATAATCGTATTATTTATTTAGGTACCATTGAAATTTTGGTAATTAGGAAAATAAATGTAAATACATTAACAAATAATAAGAGTATGAAATATCTACGAAAAACGCTTTCCGAGTAAATGAAATAGCGGCTCCATTAATATTTAACTTTAACGAGCCGTTTTAACGATACTTTTAAAATGGAAGTCTAATAGGTATATTCGCTGTAAAAATATACGACTTGGTTTTAAAAGTAAAAAGTATATTAGAAGGAGCATTATTTTTAAAACACAATTTATAATGATATCATAACCTTTTTAAAAATTAAAGGCTAATATATTAGCTATATATTTAAAAGCTCGAAGAAAAATACTGAATATTGTAATTATTACAAGAATATTATAAGATACAGTTTTCACTATGTAAAATAATAATGAGCAATTAGGTAAGTAGTACGCCTAACTATAACAGAGTTGTCAAAAGTTCTCCTGAAATCAAATTCAAAGTTTACCAACATTGGGTTATTTGGTATATTTTAAAATATAATTTATATTTACAGATATATTGGTAATAGAACTAGGCATGGTTTGAGAGCAGCAGCAAAATCAGTTGAATTTCAATATATACTACTTGCTTCTGGGTTATCTTAGTGCAATTATTAGATACTTCTGGCTTATGTTGGCAATATTGATATGAATAATTTGTTAAAGAGGAACTCACAGCTGTCGCGTTTTAAGTCATACGTTGTTTCACTGCACCACGACGGCTTCAGAAATAGATTTATGCAACATGCCAACATTTTAGTCCTATGTGTACAATTTCGCATTGTGTCAGAAAATCTGTTACACGGGCACCTAATTGCTAACCAAAATGTAACTTGATGGACTTCACAATTGTTCTTATAGTATTAACGCAGCGCGGTACTTTGGAATGTCTCAAATGTTGCGGAAAACTTATAGTTACTATATTGAATAGGTAAGTAGAAATTATAGTAGAAAATAGACAATTGACTTAAATAAATTATAATAATTAAACCAGTCAGTGTTAATTTTGTTTAGTAAATAGATTATAACGCTATAAATAAATAATATGATATAAAACATACGATTTTTATGTCACTACATACAAAGAAAAGGAAATACATATTAATTGGCATTTAACATTAAGGCAGAAATCTAAAATTTTTTTTTACTTATACACGTTAACAGTACCGTGTACATATTATCAATATTGTAATCAGCTGTAAGATATTCTAATTATAGTGAATTACTTCTAATAGGGGATACACCAGAGATCACTATTGGCGTTAGTTGAATTTGAATAGTTTAATTACTAAGTATTATCTTTAAATACATTCACGTGATTCATCATCAATCAAAATAAAGATAAATCTAACATTCTGTTCTTATAAAGGGAAATATTTATTCATTTTCTTTCAATCTCTCACGGTTTCAAATATTGTTAAAACTTGAGTATAAAGTAAGGCACTAATGTTTACCAAAACATGTTTCTCTACCACTAATATGCTACAGATAGTCTCAAAGAGGCTACAGTTGTATTGTGATATTCGTGCATTTTCCCATGGAGAATATTCCACATACGCCGAGAACTACTTTTCCCATCGGGTGCGGCGCAAAGTCCGTGGCAATGCACTTTCGCTGACCCCTTGCCTCCTCCCACGAATGCCGTCTCTTTCGCTCTCACTACTTACCTCGTCTCCCATCTCCCTTGTTCGCAGTTGCGCTTGCGCTTCCCGGTTGCCGAGGTAATAACATTCTACGACGCTATACGTCGACGGCGTGGAACGGGTTCTGTCGATGACTTGGACGATTACTTGAGCGAGAAACAATGGTAACCATGATCACATTTACAAATTAAAAATATTTCTGTCATCAGGTAACCTACCTAGTAAAATTTATAAAAAAGGAATTCTATAATATCTTAAGATATACCAAAAAGATTTTAACAATACGCAATAGAACAAAAAATCAATTTTAAAAGCTTTGAATAAATCGCTCTACCACCAACACAAAACAATGTATTACACAAACGCAGTAACATTTCAAAATGTAAGATTCAGCAAGTACAACTTTCTTGGAAACTCGAAAGCGGTCGATCTTCCTAACACTATATTGTTTCACTATCTCGTTGCCTTCCAGGTGAATGATTTCTAGAACATACGAATATGTAACTTATTTGTAAGTTAAAATGTCTCGATCTTTCGCATCGTGTGTTGCAGATGAAAAGGTATGGTGATATTGTTACATACGGTTCCCAGATCCATTAGAGCCTGCATCTAACTTATGGATTACGCAGTTGTATATCCATGCCGTGTAATTTAAAAGCTGGATATCAAGTGCGCAATCGGGCGCCACGGATATTTCAACTTTAACAATCAAATATTTAGAGCTACATTCGTTAGTATCACTCTCGGGAGCACCGCGTCCTAGACTTGCGAGCGTATCGTGAGCCGTGCAGCGAAGAGTTCGAACTGCCCGCCACCAGATTTTATTTTGAGGCATAAGCCTAAGTATTTGAGTGCACATTTGATCGCGCACCCGGTGTTCGTACGGAGCACCGCGACTAGCAACATTCCATCGCACAATGAGTAATTTAAAAATTCAAAAACTCGTCGACGCTCCGTGTACGAGAGGTGAGGCGATTCTACGAGAGCCGCTCTGCAATTTAGACTGTTATCTGTTTACGGACTACACAATGTGCTCCGGATAGAAACAATCCGTGCGGGCCGAAGCTCCAACAAAAACATGTTCATTTCGCCCCAATTGTATTTATTGAAATTGTTAAGACCAATAAAGTGGCATCATAACAGACATCTGCAGCTTCATTCGTTATTCTAGAGGCATCGGAACAAAAATAAAGCTCGCAAATGGGTTAGTAGGGATAGCGGGCTCGAATCTTATATCAATTACTGAGAAAAGGAAGAAACGTAATTGTTGGAAGCGGACCGCGTGCTGGATGGTCATCGGTGAGCACGCGGCGGCGAGGCCCACGCTCCTATCCGCTCGCTATACGCTATACACTATTTTAAAATGAAATTCTTTCGATTCATATATCCCAAACTATAATTGCACGTAGCTCAACTTTGTAGCGCGTCGCTCCTGGAATACCGAAATAGGTATTTGATTGCAATTTCATTATTCGATCGTTTTTCGGTGTGCGTATCGGCGGTTATACGGTTAGTTCATTCATTGACTCTGATGTATCACAAAAACAGATTTTATTATAAGTGCAAACAAAAAAAAGTAAATAAATAAATAATAGTACCTTTATAATTAAATTATCTAGGTATACATATTTATACATATATACAATTACGAAATATTATACATTTCACAGAGATATTTATAGTATTTAACATAATTTTTCAAATGTCTTTCATAATGTGGATGATCGTAATCCAAAGTGAGATAAACACTTTGTAATTAGTCTCTAAAGCCGAACTGTCAACAAACTGCGAATCAAGTGGCCAGCGGGCGACGTTGCACCGGACGCCTTGGTTAAATAGGTGCTTTTGATTCATTACTGCCTTTTTCATTGACCATAAACGTTGTATAATAATAAAGTGACCTATAGCCAAGAATTGATACCTTTGATAAAATCTTAGTTTTCCAGTATATAAATATTTCAAATGTTGCGCCAATATGAAGTGTATACATAAAATACTATATAACTCCCAATATAAATCCTGTATAAAAATTACCCCAGAACGGGTTATTGTTTTTTTTATTATGTAGCGGAATTTAATCATAATCAACAATTTGCTTAGTTGACATTTTAATGAAAAATTTTCAAGAATTTATCCATTCATATTCACAAATAATTATGGAATACACTAGGAACGCATACACCTGCATGTCCATTCAGATACAAATTGTATACAGCAATTGGATGTATAGAAAAAGTTAGTGAAAAAAAAATATCTACACGAGTTACGTGAGCTTGTAAAGCAAAAAAATGTATAACTTTGTAGATTCCGATGTTCACTTTAATATTAAAGAATAAAAATCTTGTTTATTAATTCTTTGCTTTACAGAATAACTACTTATTTAAATAAAATTATATCACGGTATCGTGTTTTAAATGAAATTATATCGTAATTGTGACATATATTTAATTGTACGTATATTCGTTTGTGGGTTAAAATTTTCATTTTAAAATCAATAACTTAACATAAAACTAAATTTAATAAATAAATGTATGGCCTATACAAATAAGTAACCAAACACTATTTAGTGATTCATAACTTATATAAAATTTATTAAAAAAATATATAATTTATAAAGATGGAATACTTAAATTCTACTGTAGTTTTAATAAACATTAATATACAAATGTATTACCAACAAACATACTTTCGAAATGAACTTACCGTTTCGGACGCTGTGTAGCGCCCGTTGCTGCACTCAAGTAGTGAAGATTCACTCACCTGGAATCAAGAAATATATATTAAATATAGGAAAGAACACTTTGCTTTGAACACAGAGGGAAAATAATTTAATATTTCTTTAACCATTAGCATTTTATGCCATTTTTCTTAAAAAGTATATATCGCACACATTAAAAAAATGCATTATAAGAACTCATTATAGAAAAAGGATATGTATGTGTTTATTTGGAATAAACAGGTTAAGGCATTTAAGTACTAATAAATAAAAAACAAAAAAATATACAATTATATAAAAAAATTTACATACATAAAAAATAAGAAATTACAATCACGTTATTAATAATGATTTACAAACAAATAAAAAAAACAATTGAAACCAGTTTTTCTAACAATTTAATAAACAGCAGAACATAAGATTCGAATAAACATAGTATATCTATTTTTCTATACATAATACTATATTATTTCCTGAGCTGAATGTTAGTCTCGCCACAATCCAAAGCTTTGTGTTCTGTGAACATGGGGCTTGTTCTAACGCGATTCATGGAGGCGGCAAACCGCAATCCGCGCTTAACTTCATTACAGGAATTGCTGAGCGTCCCATTGCTGGTCAAGTTGTAGCATGTCACACAAAGAGTTAAATACTATCTATTTGTATTGGAAACCATATAATACTTGCATATTTAGTTAGAGCTGTGATTTTATTTTAGATAAGTTTTTAGAGGATTTGTGTGTATAAAATTTGTTATAATAATGTTGAGGTCGTTATGGCGCAGCGGCACAGCTACTGACTGTTAATTTAACTTTTCTGAGTACAATTCTCATTTAGGGAAAAACGTCACTTTCAATTCCTCGCTCTGATAACACAAACCGCGATTCGATACGTGGGGAACGGAGTGTCTTAACACTACGTTCGCTCTGCCTACCCTGATATTTGCGCGATATAGCGTTAAGTTTTAAAAAAGTTAGAAACCGATAATAAGCCTTAAAAGTATATTAATCAATGGCAGCTGTGTAGTTTATGCTAACTAGGTTCTAATTATTGTTTCTTTATACAGCCAGGTTTAATAAGATCTAGTTTATGGTTTTCTATATACAAGACAACATTTTGGGAGATTATATAAAAAAGTCGTTTTGTTCACAGATAAGTAAATTGTTATACTTTTTATTCTTTCACAATATCAAAAATTTAAACTGGTGCATAAATCTGTAGTTTAAAGGAAAATGATTTTCCATTAACAGCAACGTCTCACAAAGAGCTTAACGCTGAATAGATTCAACCCCAATTTGATATAGATTCCCATCGCCTATCATGTAGAGATGATGATCGGGATATTATGTTGTGTCTTAATATTGTCGTTTTTAAATTTTTTTAAGTTTTCAAACATATTTACTTGTTTTTCTTTATATCAATAACAATTATTGATTATTTTAAAATAAAATCGTAAATGCCTTTTTAAATCGATTGCTTATATACATATATTTCAATCATCCATTGAACTGATAAATGTAAATTTAAATTATAATAAGATTTCAAATAAAAGCTAATCTGAAATAAAACTAAAACCGATATAAAAATAATTATAACCGTTTATTTAATCCTCGTTATATTGACGTAATACACATATTAAAAATAAAATGAATAAAAGTCGTTGTCTGTGATTTAAAAAAGAATTGGTACATTGATAACACGTTTCGCCCTTTTTTCGCTACGCGAAGCGTAAGGATGCTGAGTAAAACATCTGCTAGTGACGTACTTTTATGTCCAAAATCGTTATAATGGGAAGGTTATAGAATATTTTTACTGCCTTATTACAATTGTATTAAAAAGTTTTATAAAAAAATATTCTTATATATTATGTTTTATTGTAAGGTTTATAGCTTTTCAAAATTAAACATAAATCATTTTTAAATATAAGTGACAAAATATGTTGTATAATTTAAAAAATCCTATAAGAGGTAACGACCGGAGTTGGACGGGCAAGACGCTATTGGCAGCAACGTAAAAAATGTAATAAATAGTCGCGCGCACGTGAATGCTTGCACAGTAAAATTTTAATAAGCAATAACTTATGCAGGCACCTAATTAGATACTTAGTACGGTAACAAAACGTGTAGAGTATGTAGGACTTAAATTATATATTTTAAATTTCGTTAGAAATAACCTATGTAATTGTTTATTGTGAAAAACATTACAAAAATCATTAAATAAGAGCTTCAGAACGAAAGGCCAGTTCTTTAACGTCAATTATGATCTCTAACTTCAACCGTAAAAATAATATATTTTTTATTATATAGAATCCTCGACAATTCTCATTGTTGTATTCAAATTGTTGTCTTATTTAATGAACGGAATGATTTCCTAAATATTGATGGGTACGTTCGTTATTACAGTATTAAACACATTGTGTACCTTAATAGGGGCATAACTTCGTTTGCCTGTTTCACTTTGAGTTTGCGAACTTCTGGCATCGCATCTTCTTCGCATTGTTTAAAGTTTATTAAGTTTCGAACATCGCATGACGTGAGCCGGAGGCGGATTGGTAATGAAACGTGAGTGGTACTTGGTTAATGTACTTTTTTAAATAGTTTTGACATGTGTGTCCGCGCCTTCTTCGGCTTTGTGATGGTTTCTATGGTGTAAGTAACATTTTATTAAAATTTTGTCGCACTTAATCTTTAATTTATTAATAAAATATATTATTTAAGACAAAATGAACTTTGCGCTTTTTTATATGTATGTATGAAAATTAAATTTGTATTAGATTTCGTCTTACATATTGTATTTTTTTACGTATTAAATACTGTAATTGTTAGGATACTGGTGAAAACGGATAGCTGTTATTGTAATTATAATAGATAAATCTTTATACTTTATAATAGGTAGTTATTTAGATATTTCTCCCTGAAAAAGCAAAAAATATTCTTAAATGATCATCTCTCATTCATTTAATTTTATAAATACGATAAATCATTTACGTTGTTCATTGAAATATATTTTAACGACAAACAAATTATCAATTTTAATTAAGTAGAAATTGTTGTATAGAAACCTTACAGTGTATTGAAACGAAACGAAACAAGATCACGAAGTGGGGAAATAACATTGATTGAATGTATGAAATAAGATGGATGTATACATTCCCGCAATGGGACATGCGGGCTTATCAAATAACTCTGGTATTTTTCTTCCTTAAGAAAACATATTCGACAAAGCAAAAGCGTTAATTAAAACCTCTCAGTCTTATCATGTTTATTTTTTTCTTTAAAGTAAGTAGAAATTTTATATTAGAAAATAAAATTGTAGGACATCATGTTTCTTTCCAAAATTCTCAAATCTAATTTTGTTTTATAATTTTATTTTAGACTAATTTAACAAGCATTTATTCAGTCACCCCAGAAAAAGAACATAAGAAACAGAACACAAGAAGGATAATTCATTATAACATTCCGATTAAATAGTTTGTTCGGAAAGAAAGTACGTATTTAATCAAACGGTAAATCTTAAGGAACGCGCCGCATCTTTACTAACAACAACTCACTTTCTGAAAAGTCCACATTCTTTGGGAAATGAAACATAAAGATAAGGGTCACTCAAAACGTTTCCGGCAACTGTTGATGACGCTAATGTTTTCGCCTTTGATCCGCACATATTTTTGCTAACAATTTCGAATCTTTCACATGCGTGTAAGTTATCTAATAATGAGATTAGAAGCTGTGTTGCTTTAGGGAGAAAATAGTCTATTCGTTTCTTTTACTTTATATTACTATTCACCGGCACATATAAAAGATTGAAATAAGAAATAAATATCATTGCTTTGATATTTCATGGTTATATCCAAATTTTTTTTACGTATAACCAGCGAAATTACATTTAAAATATATATACCAGCGTTTGGGATATAAATACATAATTATTTCGTGGGAAAAGACCTCACGTTATACTAAACTTTTCCAAAAAGTGGTCTGCTTTTATTTCATACTAAGTCCTCTAGTATATTATTTCTTATCCAAGTAATGTGAAACATTTTTTAAATTGAGCCATAAAGTGAAGTCTCACCGAGCTACCTGGCCAACGGTGGAGGGAATTTAATAAAGTTGCGTGTATTTTACCATGAATTATTCTACAAAATGCGTTTTGTATTTTTTAATTAATACCCGCTATATAAAGCTCTATGTAATACTGCTCTATCATTTTAAAAATAAGTCTAAGATAGTGTTCAAATTTGTTATAGTCATGCTCCTGGGAGGCATATAAAACGTCATTCTGTTTTATTTTAAAATTACTACTTTTACTATAATATATTATAATAAATCACGTTAGATCGATTCAAAGTAAATTTCCTTACATCAGTGTGTGTGCGTACTCGTGCTTCACCCTTAATCTGAGTGCCATCAATTCAAAGCACGTAGAATGTTTATTAACATATCAGCCATAGAACAAACGCGTATCTACGATTTTTTCAATATCGTGCAGACTGCTCTTTATATAGCCCGTCGTTCATAGTTGTTAAAGGGAACCGTAATAAGAAAATTTATTTGTATAAAAATGTATTTTTTTTAAATTATAAATATTTATAGGTATGTATGTTGTATGTATTTATGTTTTTCTGAATATAAGAATACTTCTATAGTTTTTTTTTTGTGTAAAAATATTATTTATAATAAATAGTATTTACTACATTGTAATTATATGTTTTATTTATTCTACCGCATTATTTTTGCATTGTACTACTGGGTAGTTAAAGAGAGCATTGCATGTTATACTTACTTTTTGGAATGGCTCCTTACCCCTTAATGTGACAAAGTGATGTGATACGAACATATACGGTCATAATAAATAACATACATAAATAAAACGACAATAGTTATAACGTAACATAAACATACACGTACACCAGGTAGGTAAAGTAAAGTGACATGAAAATAAAAATAAAAAGAATCGCATGAATAACGTTGCGTTCTGATTTCAATATTTGTATGTAGTGTTTGCACAGTACGGAGCTATAATACGGAGATCGAAGTCTGAACAAACCGATATGCCAGCCTCTTACACGCGGCAAATACGGAGAAATGTAAATAAAACATATCAAGGTTTGAATATTACTCAAAGTCGTACCGGTTATTTAAAGTATAGACGATTTTACCTTTTTAATATTTATTTTTATAGGAATATGGAATAAATTGAAAGGCTGACTGAACTGACGATTGCTGAGTTACGACCGGACGTGGCCATCTGACAAAATAAAGTGTTTTGAGTATGTTTTACTTGCGATGTGCTGTTCTTATTCACATTAGATTGTATTAATACATATACATATTTGTGTCTATATATTTCATTTTTAAAATAAATGACATTTTGTTTTATATAAATATAATAGCACTTTATACCTATATATATATATATATATATATATATATATATATATGAATAAGCGTTAGGTAAGACTTTTGTCGCTTTGAATTTTAGATTTGTATTACGTTGATGACTTAAAACGCGGTATCACAACAGTTTTAAAAATAAGAGTGTGTTTAACTTTGTATTATATTATTTAGATACCATATCAATCATTTCTATGATGTATTTTCCATAAAACAACATAGTAATAATCATTTTGACTTATTCAATTTTACCACATACTCCTATACAATCTAACTTGCTTTAATAATTATTTTCCCGTATGCTGGCGGCGCTACAAAAAAAGGGACAAAAGATTAATTGAAAATCAATATGGGGACATACCTTTGTATCTATCAAAATACATTCAGTTTGCTTCCAAACGATAACGGACAGAATTACGGTGTCAGTTATGATTAATGTAGTGTTATGATACACTTTATTGACTATCCCGGAATGCTGACTTCGCAAATCCGCTTATCAAAACTCCCCTTTGATTGTTTCTAATGACTTTTTAAATATCTGTGACTGAATACGAAAACGACTTTATATTTTATAAAAGGTCCACATGCAAATATAAAAACAAAATAGAATTTTGTAAATAAAATGTTATTAAACTTAGTTAACAAACAACAACAAGATCATGTTGATTTTATAAAAAGCAAAGTTTTAATATTAAAATATCACAAGTTTCATTATTAATGTGCCAGTAAACATTGTCACGCAAGCTTAGTAAGATCGCGAATGAATTTTCTAATTACTCCTAATTCGATAGAAAGCCACTGAAAAGGATACAAAACGTAGCGAGGTCGCTACTAAATCAAAACAAACTTTAGTCGGGATCCCTTTTACTAACTTCCTAAATAACGGCGAACAATCTTTTTCATTAAAAATCTCCATGAACCTGATTATTAGGAAAGTAAAACGCCTCCGGAGGGGTTTGCGAATACCAGATTTTCGGTGAAGATTTTCGCGGGGTCAGACTTGGGAATGTTAACAGATAATTACGGCTAAGTTTCAGCTAGCGCGAGACATTTAACAGATGGTTTATTCGGGAGAGCGGCCGCGAGCGCACAATGAATGCTAATGAGGTCTCGGCGCACGCGAATACCGCCTTTACATTTTTACAACGTATCGGCGAGGTTCCCGTGTGTAGTCACCCACGTTTGGGCTCATGGAACGCACCCGTTAACACATTTGGACTCGTGTCTAAGGTTAATTAGATTAGCTTTCGACCAGCGATACTGTTATAAAAAATGTGTTTGTTACTATAACGGTTATCTAAGCGTTTCGTCCTCACCATTGAATAGTTGTATATATATATAAAACTTCTTTAGAATACTCTATTTATGTTCAGCCTTCTGTTTCTTATTCTTAAAAAATGCAAGCAAAAACTGTGTAAGTAAACATTTAAATTGCATTTCCTTTGGCTCAGGCTCAGCTGAGTTGTTAGTAAATAAAATAAATGAAAACAACAATGTCGCTTCCACTCGCTGCAGTGAACTATATAAGATACCTTCTTTTAAGTTTTTACTTCTCCTTACTTATATAAATATTCCATTTAAAATGAATAATATTGTCACATAACAAATTATTCAGATTCATTCTCAATAAACGTGTTTGTTTCACAGTGAGAGCTAGGAGAGCTACATACAAGGTTGCCTGAGGCTGTTCGTATTATATCTACGATGTAGCTAGGATTATGCAATTTAAAAGCAATATACTGGATAATGTCAAAGCCCATCGCAGAACAGCTCCACAAAGGATTTGTCACGAGGCCTAATCATTTTAACACACAGCTTAGAATTAATCGTAATAACCTTATTTTGATTTGTATGCTTCAATTTGATGCATCCGATTGGAATAGATTTCTAACGAGACATTAATACGGTTATATGGATATTTCATAAATAAACACGTCGAATTGGAGCAATTATTGAGTAGATCGTTTTAGTGTTACCATATGCCGATAATAATATTATATATGTATTAAATATTGTCTTAATCATATCATTAACTCTATTCACTGTTTGTAATTTCAAGAGTTTTTTTGTTGCTTTTGTTCAGAATGTGGCAAAAATCTGGCTTGAATGCAGAGAAAGAAGTGACATACCGCTGTGCTTTAAACAACGGAAACATAGTTTAAAGTACAATAATGGAGATTCCATTATCGACGTATACACATTTCTCAATCAATCCAAGGTATACACGATAATGCAGGTAAATGCCAAAAAAAAGAGAGAAAAATAGTAACATTTATATATTTTCTAGAAAGTTTTATATGAATAAATTTAACGCTCATTTAAATAGAAATCTAAACAAGACACTTCTCAACCAAACAATTAATATTTCTCAATTAATACACGTAGAACGTACTTTGGTACTGTACTATATTTCAAAAGTGAAATACGAGTGATAAATATGTTTTGCAGATAGATGCAACTGTGGAAAATTATTTTGTATAGCGTTGCGAAATGAGGCGAGTCCATTCCAACTATCTCAGATCCAGCATGAGAAGATATAAGCAATTTACATGAGTTGTTAGTGTCATGCATCCTTCCGTACGTCACGGCCCAATTAATTTTATACGGAAACGGATATATGAGCGAGGTGCAAATGGTCTCATCTGTCGTACAATTTACGATCTGTCCATGAGTAAACATAGCATTGTTATTTTCTTTATAATTGTGAAAAAATTAAAATTTTATATGAACAATTTCATACAAGACATATTCTGGTTGTAAGTTTAAATATCTTACGTTATCTCATTCTCATATTTAGAATTTTAAGAAAATTTTAGCTTGATGTCCTATCAGCCTCATCCTCAATCGAATTCGAAATGAAATACTGAATGGCTTTTGTTCTTTGCATTTGAAGAATAAGAAAAAACTTTAATGACCCTTATGTTTGAAAGGTTATTGAAATATTTCAGGTAGGTTATCTCATTTTGTGTTCAATCGTATATTGTTATTCAATCAATATAGAGGCCTTCTGACGGTAAACGCGACGGTCGTGGGTTCGATCTTCACTCGAAGGAATTTTTATATTTATCATTCCCTCTGTGTACCAGACACAGGAAAAACATGACGTTGAGTTCCGCCAACACTCTCTTCCCTACCCTGCTATATACAGAATAATATGAAGCTAAAGCAATCAAAACAATATATAAATGTGTATGGAAATACAAGGTTTAACTTTTGTTTTACTGAGTAAAGCGTTAATCAGTAAAGTAAGTTAATGATTGCTTATTTTTAAAATGTTATAAGACTTTATATCATTTTGAGAACTAACAAATATAAATTATAAAATTTTAAATGTAACCATCGAGAAACAATGAAACGAGAAGGTATGTTTATTAATTCAGAGTATACGACGGAAGGGCATGAGGTCGGGCACTTGCTGCATTATGCAACAGCCGTGCGCTCTGCATGCGAATACGAATATGACTGATGGAAGACAATGTAGTGACGTAATGATGCCCAATCGTGTCTTTTTGCGAAGTTCATATAGCGGTATATTGAGCGTTTATACGTAAAGTAGATACGTACAGATATTTTGATGTTCTTATACGCTTATACAAGTATATTTTTTGTTGTACTTTTTAATAATAATAAATATAAATATTAACTAAATTGTTAGCACGAAATAGAATATAAAAAGTAATAGTAGGTTCAAGGTGCGAAGAAATCGCATAGAAGGAATTTAGTATTAGGATACTCAATTTCGAGACATTGTGTTTTGAGTGGCAGAACACAACGCCGCAATTTATCTATCAGAGCGGGGAAATG